>MKEJ01038923.1:0-10070 GCA_001753735.1 Embelia ribes
CCAAAACCGTTACGTAACGGTAATTGACGATGTTTAAAACCTTGTACCAAACACATTGTTTCTCAAAACCATTTCTAAACATTATTTACCTAATATTACCACGAAGCTCACTACTTTTAGAATTTGTAATAAAAAGCGAACTCTGAAAAAACATCAGTGATGCCAAAGTATGAGATTAAGTTGAAAATCGTTATATTGATTCTCGAGTTATTGGTTTCGAAATATGAATTTGGTTCGTGGTGGATGCAGAGGTGCCAGGGTGGCCGGTGGTGGGTAACTTGTTGCAGCTGAAAGAGAAGAAGCCCCACAAGACATTCACAATGTGGGCTAAGACTCATGGCCCCATCTATTCCATCCAAATGGGCACTGGCAAAATTGTTGTCCTTAACAATACCGAAGTCGTCAAGGAGGTGACTTTTCTCTCGTCTCTCTTGTCTACAATAATACGTCATTGATTCAAAAGCTGAGAATTTGGAGCTTATAAGTTGTAACCAAATAAGTACTAAATATGCATAAAACAAAAAGCTTTTTTCCTTAGAAAATAATCACTCGGCCTCACACTCACCTTGAGGTCGGTTCATCAATTGCAAAATTGTGGACAAATTCTGCGAGACGACAAAATAATTTATTCCTAATCAAGTCATCAACATACATAGCGAACCAAGTTTAAGTAACAACTTTTACCAACACAAGTATCATTGATCTTGGAATAATTCTATCTCGTGTGGGTACTGCTAAGGTCCTACCATACATATAATCGAAAAAATCTAATTTTTTTCTTGGCTTTTTTAGGCCATGGTGACAAGGTTCCCATCAATCTCCACGAGGAAGCTAACAAAAGCACTAAGAATCCTCACCGCTGACAAAACAATGGTCGCTATGAGCGATTACGATGAGTTCCACAAGACCGTGAAGCGACACATACTCACAAGTGTTCTAGGACCGAATGCACAGGTAATTCCATGTTTACCAAGTAATTTCATTTTTTTCGCTTTATCATCTTTCTAAGTTAGTGCTCTCGATTTTCAGAAAAGACATCGGGGTAACAGAGACACCTTGGTAGAGAACACGATGAGCCAGTTGAGTGCTCACGTGAAAAATAAACCTCTTGAAGCAGTAGACTTCAGGGGAATTTTCGAATCCGAACTTTTCGGACTAGCAATGAAACAGGTAAAACTTCTAGCTTTTTTGCTTTACAAATCAAATGAGTTCTTTTCATATACTTATGGTTTTGGACTCTACGAGTCTGAAAACTATATCTTTGAACTAATTGGACTAAAATTCAGTTTAGGAACTTGCAATTAACTTGGTCACTCACTCATACAACTGATTTTGCAATTGCTTGAACGGTTAAACATGACAAAGATGCATAGTCAAATCATTTTTCGTAAGAGAACGAATATGCTCACTACTCAGCTATTTTTGCCCATCTCTTTTGCCCCAACTTTTTGGCCGATAAATGCGTATTGAGTAGCTTTGGAAATTGGAATATACTGTGACAGGCAATTGGAAAAGATGTGAACTCCGTGTACTCTGAAGACCTTAAAACCACCTTTTCACGAAAGGAAATATTCAAGATTTTGGTAACTGACCCGATGGAAGGCGCAATTGATGTGGATTGGAGAGACTTTTTCCCGTACCTAAAATGGGTCCCCAACAAAAGTCTTGAAATGAAAATCGAGAGGATGGATATGCGGAGACAAGCAGTGATGAAGGCCCTCATAAAAGAGCAATGCAAACGACTTGCTGAGGGCGAGGTAATACCCTTGGTTTGCCCGATTACAATTTTTTTCTTTCATCTTTTGTTCTACTAATAATAGGAGTATATATATATAACTTGGAAAAGATTTTGGTTCATAGGAAGTGAATTGTTATCTGGACTATTTAACATCGGAAGCCAAATCGCTCTCGGACAAACAAAAGGCTATGTTGCTTTGGGAAGTGATCATCGAAACATCCGACACAACTTTGATCACCACGGAATGGGCCATGTACGAACTTTCTGAGGATCCAAAGCGTCAGGTAGTTTTAATCTCTTGAATTGATTCTAAAAATCACCTTCTATACGTCATGTATTCCCGATTTCTATATAATCTGAGTTCAAAGTTACTGTTGCTTCTCAAAATCTGCTTCCAAAAATTGATACTATCAAGGTATTTAGTAGTTTTATCTGAGATGTCTGAACAAAAAATAAAAAGATATGAGCTCCTTTTCGTTAACAAGTTAAGTATTCAATCGAAGGAAAATAAGAAAAAACATGTATTGGTAAGAAGCAATGTCGAACTCAAGTCTTATTCAAATGAGCATTTCTCTAAAGTGCATAGATACTTTATTTCTACCCCGAAATTTTTCAGGAACGGCTATACCAGGAAATTCAGAGTGTTTGTGGGTCCGAAAAGATTACCGAGGAAAAAATGTGTCAGCTCCCTTACCTTTTGGCGGTTTTTCACGAAACCTTAAGAAAGCACAGTCCTGTTGCGGTAGTTCCTCTAAGATATGTCCATGAAGATACCGAGTTAGGGCAATATCACATTCCTGCTGGTAGCGAGGTAAATTGGTTTGCTCTCGTTAGTTTTTACACATTTCGGTAAATTATTATTTGCCCTAGGATCGGGATATGGCATCATTCTCATGCTTTTAAAAATTACAAGCCATCCGTTTTATTTTCTTTTTGATTCAAGCAACATATAGACATCGATATTCTAGATTCTTAGTCCGTCGCAATTCTGAATGTCAAATGTGTTAAGGTTACGGTTATAAAGTATGTTATCGATTCAATGTTAATGAGATCTTGATTAGGAGTATAGACGAAGCACACCATTTGCCTATGTACCATTATTATAGATTTTTTTTTTTTCCCGCGTAGATTGCTGTGAATATCTTTGGGTGCAACATGGACGAGAACCTGTGGGAGAATCCCGAAGAGTGGAACCCGGAAAGATTTCTTGACCGAAAATACGATCCCAATGACTTGTTCAAGACTATGGCTTTCGGAGGAGGAAAGAGAGTGTGCGCGGGTGCTCTTCAAGCCAGTCTAATTGCGTGCACAGTTATCGCAAGATTGGTACAAGAGTTCGAGTGGAAACTCAAAGACGGAGAAGAAGCTAATGTCAATACTCTTGCTCTCACCACTCGCAAACTAGACCCCATGCTCGCATATATCAAGCCGAGAAAGCACTGAACGAAAACGCTTTTATGAGAAAAATAAAAGGCTAAAAATCGAATATGTTTTGGTCACTCTGTTCATTGAATTTCTAACTGAAGCAGTTGAGTTCTCAAATGTTTCAATGCCAGATTCATGGACCAAAGTGATATGGAGTTAATGTTGAGGTGGTTTTTATAATAAAGCAACTATAATTGGTTGTAAAATGCAGTTTAACCTTCAATGTGTGTTTTACAAATCCTTATAGACATGTCTCCTGTGTATTAATTTCACAATATTATGTTAAATCACGTTTTCTCGTGTGAACTTTTTATTAATTTCGTGAATCAAATTAGTGAAAATGTGAAACTCGTGAAAAATATTATGAACAAGCAAGATCCTAAGGAAATTGAAAATTTTTTGAATGGTTTCTCCTACTAGAGGGATGGAGCTATCAGTTTGCGAGGAAGGCTTTAATTGTCAAATTTAATCAATGGTAGAGGACTTTTATTTGTGTAATATAAAGAATAAAAGAAGTAGAGTTGGTAAGTATTACACAATAAATCTAACTAAGATGAAATCAAAATTATATAATAGTAATAAAATCAAACTCAACATGACTACAAAACAAAATATTTTTATACAATAGCCCATATTAGCAAATCTAAATATATTCTAAATTTAACTGCAATTAATTTTTTAATATTAAAAATCTCATTGTTATTTTATTATTTTATTTTTTGTAATTTCTGCGCTAGACTTTTGTTGTAAGGTTTAAGACCCCTCCCATAAATTTTGGCCCCTGACTTGCGGTATGTGAACAATTATTTGGGACTGTATATATATATATATATATATATATATGCTTCTCCTTTATGTAAGAAAATCAAAGAGAATAATTCCAATTTTGTTATAAACAATAAATTGATTGCTCAAGCTGACCTGCTTCTGTATGCTCATTTTCCTGAATAATCAGCTTCAACTCTTGTATAGTAAATGAGGTGTACTCTATTTCTTCAAGCAAGAGAATACTATTGAGTGTGTGAATGGGCAACTCAGAAATCAGAATAGGACTTGGTAAGTGAATAAAAACCAAAGTTTTTTGATAAAAATAAAATAATAATAAAATATTGTCTTCTTTAAACTTGCTCCTTCTTCCCTTTTTTTATTTTTTATTTTTTTGATAAAATAAGTTGTAACTCATAGCACTCTTAAAGTACAAGAAAATCCACTTGTTTCCGTTTACTGGCAAATATAAAACATTTAATTCACCCAGCTGCAGATCCAGATTTAAATTATTCATATAGTAACAAATTAAATCCCAGTCAGGACAAAGGGTATTTAAATTTGACTGTTAATTCACTCAGCTGATCCAGATTTAAACTGTCCAAAATCAACTCAATAAATAATTTAATCTCAGCAATCATTCCAAACTTTTTATGAAATTAATGTGTAAAAAATATACTAATCTATTCAGAAATTGCAAATTGCGCCACAGATTAATGAAACAAAATCACAAAGGGTGTGCCCCATCAATCCATGTCAACGCACAACTAATTAGTGAAGTTTGACACCAACAAAATTTTAGATAGGGTAATTATCGTTGGCCAACTAAGTTTTGCATCATTATCAATAGTAATCTATTTGTTTCAATTTTGATCAATGAAAATTCACTTGTTTTAATAAATTATGATAAAGTACCATTTTGATCTATCTTCTCTACTTTGCCCTTAATATTGGAAAAAAAATATTCTTATTCTTCTTTAATATTATTATATTATGTTAATTAATAATAAAATATAATATTTGTTTATGTAATATAATATAATTTTTTTAATAAAAAATAGTACAAAACAAAAAATAATTTTTAAGTTGCAAATAAAATTTTATTGAGGTCAAAAATATTAAAAGTGTATAGATGAAAAATATTGATATCTAAATAGGAAAATGAAGGTATTATGACAAAACTCTTAAATTGTGAAATATAAATGTATCTAATATTTAATTAGTTAAAGATTAAAAAGAAAATGCTTTCTTCCTTGAAAATTTGTAACAGTTCGACTGTATGATTTTAAATTTATTATTATTTTTAATATATCGTATATTACATGATTTTCCTTTTCTATCAATTTTGAAAATTTACTAATTTTATTAATTAGAACAAAAACTATTTTTTTTTTCATAAACTTAGTTTGCATGAATTTTCTAACTATTTTCTCTTTTTATTTGAATCTATATATACATATACTACAATTATATATAAAATTATTTTTTCAAAAAAATATTTTAAATATTGCTAAAAGTTTATATCATGTTACATAACTGATTTTAGCCTACTGATATTAGTTAACATAATATAATGATAGTAAAGAGAAATAAAAATATATTTTTTCAATATAAAGGATAATAAAATCCAGATAGATCAAAATGGTATTTTTTGATAATTTATTGAAACAATTTAATATTCAATGATGGAAATTAAAATATATAGATGCTTATTGATAATAGAGCAAATTTTAGGACTGGTAATTGATAATTACCCTTTTAGATAATACTCCCTTTGTGTAGAAATAATTTCTTGTTTTGAATTAGTACATAGTTTTAAGATACATTAAAAGTCATATTGATACAAGAAACTTGAATTGTAATGAAGAATTATACCGCAATCATGTTAGGTGATGTAATTTGAAATTTAAAGATTGCTTCTTTGACTTATTTTGGTAATAGTAGATGTAAATTTGAAAATATATTACGCTTTGTTATGAAGTGAATTTTGAACGGATAATTATTTTTGGATAATCAACAGTGAGGAATAAGTTCATTATTTATGGATAGGAAAAGAAGATAAAAAATAAAAATTTTAATTTTGAAGGACAAAGTAATACTAACACTACTCTTATGAAATCTGGTTTATTCTTTTGTGTAGTGATTATTAGGGATTAATAATAGTATTTCATATAACTTTGCAATAAATAAATAACTAAAAAAAGTGCAACCATTATTTTTTGACATAACGAAAATAATTTGCACCAATTATTTGACAAATTAGAGAAAAACAAAGAGTTGGATAATGCCAAGAAGCAAATGAAATGATGGCCCAGAGGAAAATGCTGACCAATGGGGCCAAATAGGCATGCCTGAAGGAGAAGATTCCTTTTTAGATGTCTAATGGCAGGCAAAGACTAGTCAGAAAGACTGAGAGAGAGACAGCGAGAGAGAGAGAGAGAGAGAGATGGGAGTACGAAAGAGACGTCAGAGAATGGGATAGTATTAAGATTGAACAGTATGGGCATTATTTATTTTTAAAATGATTAATGCTACCATTGAATTAAAGGGTAAATTACACTTTGCCCCCAAGAGTTTTCTGACAATTTCAAAAACTCCTACAAGGTTTCTGCAATTATATTGTTTCCCTCGAGGTTTCATTTCTATTACACTTTACCCTCAAATTTTTTGGAGGCAAAGTGATGTCAGATTATTTTTCAGACTAACTAAAACATTTTCAAA
Organism: Embelia ribes; assembly: GCA_001753735.1. Classification (NCBI taxonomy): domain Eukaryota; kingdom Viridiplantae; phylum Streptophyta; class Magnoliopsida; order Ericales; family Primulaceae; genus Embelia; species Embelia ribes. The sequence continues at coordinate 6,650 of MKEJ01038923.1, forward strand.
AATACCCTTAAATAGTAGTTTTTGTCTAATTTTTTGTTATTACTTTTTCAAAAAATAATTTTTATATATAAATATGATGTATTTTTCTTGAAAATATGGTGCTATTTGTTTATTTTTATCAAATTTGGGCTTCAAAATTCATAAAATAAGGAGATGAAGTGAGGTTAATATGGTACTTTTACATAAAAATTAAACTTTGGTTATGATTTGGGAGCAAAGTATAATTTTCAATACCTCAGGAGTAAACAGAAATAATCAGAAACCTCATGGGGGCAAAGTATAATTTACCCTTGATTAAATTGGTTACAAAATTAAAAAAGTGGTTTTGATTTTCCCCTTATTTTTGAGTGGTTTGCAGTGCATGGTTTGTAGTGCAAGTCTTAAATGGTAAGTAATTTCTCCGCAAACAAATTATTATATAGTATATTTTTTTAAAAAAAAATAAAGTATATTAATTTAATATATTAATATAATAAAAATATTAAATTTATCCTCATTTCATATTTAAAAATATAAATTAAATATTTTATTAAATTTAAATATTAAATTATTATAATTTAAATTTTACTTAAAAGAACGTATTATCCGGGTGAACAGAGAGAGTATTATATTATTAGTACGAGAATACTTTTCCGGACATTGTGAAAAGACACTCAACTCTGCCCCCCTCCGTCACTAATCAGTAAAAAAACTGGATAGGAATGTGGATATCTAACCTAAAAAAAAATTAAAATAAGGCTCATAAATAGTTTTTAGGCCACATATATAGAATTTAAGAATAAAAAATTTAAAAATATTTTTGTTATAATGTAGATTAGATTATATTTTTGTTGTCAAAAAGGGTACCTTAAGGTGATCTTTAATTTGGATGGTCGTATATATGTTTAGATAATTACCTTTTGACATACTTGCATACAGAGTATGAGGGTCTGCTAAGGAGCAATACTGAACATAGAATCCCTTTTGGGGTGCTTCTTTTGAAATTAAATTTTTTTAAATTCAAATTTATGCAAATTTTATATATTTAGGATCAATCTTTAATTTAAAAATAAATGACCTAGCGTACACTCTACTGAACATAGCTGCTGAGCACACCACTCATCTCCTTTCATACTTATTATTGCATCAAATTGTACGGGTCGTACTACAATGTTATTACTCTATCCAGTTCAAATTAACCGTAACTTAATATAAGAACGCAAGGGTTGAATAGGTAATTAAATAATTTTGATTATGCAAAAATAATAATAATACTTAACCATATTATATATTGTTAAAGTAATAAAAAAAAAATCTTTCAATTAGTTTTGGAGTGGTTAGCGGGGGAAAGAAATCAACACGTCATTGATTTTTTCAAACATTAAAAAAAAACAAATGGAAAAAGAATTTCTACAACGATAGTTAATTTGAAATGGAAGGAGTGGTAATTTTTCAGCACCATAAAAAAGTTTTTTATCCAGTGAGTAGGAGTGATCAACTTTATAATAATTATAAAGAGCTAAAAATTTTATTATGCCGACACTGCGCTCCATATTGAAGCTCCAAGATACTAAAGTTAAGATTTAATTTTTCTCCCAATATGATGAAAAATTTATTCGTTAAATATCTAGTCTTTGAAGCAACTATATATACCGAGGTATATAAATATTTATCATGTAATACTAAAGAAAGTGTGATTAAAAAAAATAAGAAACTAGTTAACCCAACTGAATAGAATTTAGAGGAATATATGCCAATTAATTATATTATTTGTACAATGTGAATTATTCACAGGACACCTCATGTACGAGTTTTTTGTATCCACAAACTAGTGCAGATGGGTCTTATAATTACAAATTTGATCCATATGTGATAGCGTATATGACTATGATACTTTTGTAAAACATCTTTACAATTCACCACCTTAGTAAATGAATTATATGTTCCAATAATTCATCATATCACATCTCCAATACTGTGGAACGAGAACTCTTAAAACTTTGAAACGGAGTAGCAATTGGAGATAAATTCCGAATCACATCAACAACAATATCTAATAATAACATATTTTTGGGATTTTAATAATTTTTAATATATTAAATTTTATTTTTATAATTCATAATTTAATTTCTATTTTGCAGTCCAGGCGGCTTGGTTGATTGATGATGGGACTGGTTTGCACTGTGGACGGTTCATTTCTCCTCACGCCACCCGACATTGATTATGTTGTCGGAGAAAAACAAAACCTCCATTTTGTTTCCAACTGTGATTTCGGTTTGCCAACAAAAATGTCTCTGGTTTATTTTCTCAATCTATTCCACCACCGCTTTTTCTTATTAGAGCATCTTCGTCCCAGAATCCAAGGGATGCTTGCGGTGGGTCCAAAAGATTTAAGTATCAACGGTAGCAATGAAGCATAATGGTGCGGCGATGCTTAGTAGAGTAACTTTGGTGATGGGTTGCTTATTCAAATGCATTACTTTACGTAATATCAAATACATTATATTTATAATATAATATAATAATTAATATTTGTATATTTATAAAGATAGTAGATAAATATGATATAATAAAAATAAATTAATGCTTACGAATAAGAGATAGAAGATGCTTAGAATGGAGAAGAAAAATTATTGGTATTTTTACTCGGCTAATTCTATCTCTATCAGTCATTGCTCGACTACACTCAATCCTATCAGTCGGTGCCCAACTAATCTCAACTCGATCATGTACTCTAACACATGTATCCACATCCTGCATCGACTTATCGATGTCATTTCCAATCGGCTCCATATCATCATGTATAAGTTCAATATCAACCCTCTGATTTTGGTAGTCTCACGGAGTACACCTCTCAACTATAACTACCACACAAATAATATACATATATATTATAATCATATATAATCAATCATATACTTACTTTAATAAGAAAAATACACGGTTTATTTGTCAACGCTTGTCGCTAACTCAATTGACTTTCGGGTTTAAGAGTAAATAGCAGAGCATCCCTCGTTATTCTACTATTGAGTTGTTAGTCAACATCATTCTCGATCAACTAACTCAATTCTTATGGTATAAACTCAATTAATTATCTGGTTTCACAACAATGCAACAAGGCGTCCCCCATTATTCATGGTACAAACTCGTGAAACTAATATAACTTTTTTCTCTTGTTCTTCTTTTTCTTATGCGAAACACGAATTGAAAATATTCAAATAGTGCATAATAATGTCTATGATACACCCGCCTATCCACTCACTTGACACAATATTCTAGTATTACATGCGTGCACCCTACTCAAGGCACAAAGATTGTCGTAGTCGTGCTCTGATACTAACTGTAATGGCCCCCAAGCAGCTCGCTACTCTACGAGACTACTCAAAAGTTGGATACGTAAATAAAATAATTTTTTTATAAAATACTTTAACAGTAAAGAAAA
>MKEJ01038925.1:0-18940 GCA_001753735.1 Embelia ribes
AAAAATAAACGTGATAATGGAAGGTATACATATGTTCTCGGTCTCGTAAAAGACAAGAACATATCTATACTTTCCCTTCTATAATAAGTTCTACCACTTCTACTACATCAGAGTACACTACTTCTACAATTTATCCAAAATTGAAATTCTACAAAATAAAGGAGCTAAAATAAACTATCATTCTTCATCTTCTCGTCGCAAGTTATTATGACAAATTCACCATAAAGATAGTGTCGTCAATACTTCAAGGTAAACACTACAACACCAAGCTCTAGATCATGGGTTGGGTTATTCTTCTTGTACACTTTCAATTGCCCAGACGTATACACTACAACTCTACCCAATTGCATCAATACACACCCCATTCCTTACTTTGAAGCATCACAATAGATGGTATAACCAAGACCTTGCTCTAGAATAATAAAAATTGGAACCGAATTTAGCAACATCTTCAAGGTAAGACAAGATTTTTCGCATTAAGCATTCCATTCGAATATTACCCCCTTCCGAATAAGCCTAGTCATTAGAGCTTCCAAACAAGAAAAATCTTTCATGAAATGACGATAATAACCAGGAAACCCTAAGAAATTTCAGATTTCGAACACAGATTTAAGAGGCTCCCAGTTGGAAATGGCCTTTACTTTAGAAGGATCCACCACAATACCCTTCTCTGAAATAACATGGCTAAGAAAACAAACTTCTCTCAGCCAGAATTCACACTTCGAAAATTTTGCATATAACTTATGCTCCCGAAGAGTAGATAGAACAACTCGGAGATATTCTTGATGTGCCTCATCTGTAGGTGAATATACGAGAATATCGTCAATGAATATGACCACGAAACTATCAAAATAGGATTGAAAGACCCGATTCATCAAGTCCATGAATATTGCTGGAGCATTCGTAAGACCGAAAGGCATTTCTAAAAACTCATAATATCCATAGCAAGTATGAAACGCAGTTTTCAGAATGTTCTCCTTCCAAACCCTTAACTGATGATAGCCAAAATGGAGATCAATTTTGGAAAAGAATTAAAAACCACGTAATTGATCAAACAAATTATCAATCCAAGGTAAGGGGTATTTACTATTTACTGTCATATGATCCAATTTATGATATTCGATACACATATGCATCGAGCCATCTTTCTTTGAAACAAAGAAAGCTGGAGCACCCCAAGGAGAAGTACTTGGCTGAATAAGCCCCTTATTCTTCAATTCCTCGATTTGAATCCACAACTCCTTCAATTTTGTTGGGGCTAATGGATACGGCACGATCGCAATCGATTAAGCTTTCAGAACTAAATCAATGGAGAACTCTACTTCCCTTTCTAGAGGTAGTCCATTGAGATCATTGGGAAACACATTAAGAAGCTCATTAAAAATAGGACAAGAATCTATCTTTGAAACACTTCCTTTATGATAGAAAACTAGCTAACCGAATAGATATATTAATCAAAGAACGACGAAAATAGGAAAGTACAAGATCACACTCCCTTTAGAAATAAATACTAACTCTATCCAGTATTTTCAATAACACCCTATGTCTCTCACAATCAATAATGGTATGAAAGTGAGCTAACCAATCAATACTGATAATGATGTCAAACCCCCGCATACCAAACACAACAAAATCATATACAAATATATGATCCACGATCAACAATTCACAATTTCTACTTACTTCCTCAATACAACAAGTATGATCTTCTGGGTATCTACCATCATAGATTCTCCTAATGACTCTATAGAATATTCTAACATGTGTGCAAAACATGCATTTTTGAAAGAAAGAGAAGCATTAGTGTCAAAAAACATATGTGCCCAAGTGGATAAGAAAGGTATCATACCTCTCATGATAGAAAGCTCCTTCACATCGGCAATCTGAGGTAAGGCATAAGCTCAAGCCTGAGAAGATTGGCCTTGTTGGAAACCATCATATCCAACGCCATTCTGATAACCCCATCGCTGTCCAACTTTACTCTCATGAAATGTAGAAGAAGAAGAACCCGGATATGGTGCCACTTAGAATTGTTGGCCTAGAAAACCCCTCCGAACAATGAGCCTATATATATACCTTATTCCCACACTTGTGACATATAATAGTCGGACAATTTGCTATAATATGTCCCCCCGTCTTACAATTCTGACAAAAAGGCGGAAACGGACATTCATGATGTCTATGGCCTGGACGACCACACTTAAAATAACCCTTGTCCCTTGCTTAGAACCGAACCAGAATAAGCAGGTTGAGACTGCCTAAGAAATAAAGAAGAAAAGTCATCTCAAGACCTCTTCTTGCCCTTACTTCCACCAATTCCACCTCCGCTAACATTGGAGCCACCACCTCCACCACCATCATAATAACCCAGATGTGCATCTGAAATCAGATTCGGCCCCTAAACAGTTTGTAAATCCACGAATTGTCTAGTAGATCGGGAAAAATTCGAAGTATTTACACATTGTTTATCCACTAATCTATACTCCACCTTCATTGCAACACCTACACATTCCTTGAATGTAGTGTGCATGTTTGATAACACGTGTGTTTACACTGAAGGACGCAAACCTTTTTCGATATATAGAAACCAAATCTAGGGCATACAGTGACAAGCTTGTAAATTTCAATTGATAACCTTGCACGTCCATATTTCCTTGAGTAAGATTCAAGAAATTGTCTATTTTCCTCTGTTGATGTATGTCTGGAAAGAATTGTTCCAATAACAACTCTTTGAAAGCTTCCCTTATAAGATTGCCTTGGCCGAATGCTTCTTTTTGGCCCTTCCACCACTTGGCTGTCTTTCCCCGTAAATAAAATGGTGTCGTGGCCATTTTCAAATTGTCATCTACAATTTGAAGAGATGCAAAAATATCTTCCATGTCTTCGAGCCATTCTTCCACTACTATTGGCTCCAAATCGCCCTTGAAGATAGACAGATTCATTCTCTTGAAAAGTTTTTGAGCCGCCAAGGCTCTCGTCTCACTATTCCCTTCTCGAGAATTACTCACTAATTTCCTCCATAATCTGAAGTTGATCCTCATTACCCCTTTGAGGACGAGCAAGCGGAACTTGAGGTTGAGCTAAGGAACCTTCTTCCTCTAAGTTCACATCTTCGCTTGTAGTATCTTTCAAGTTTGGTATATTTTCTGCTTCCCGAATGTCCACTTCTCTTGTACGAGTATATCTTCGTGGCACTTTTTCCTCCTTGACACAATTTTCAACACAACCTCCTTTTCCCCGTATCGTAGTTCCTCTTCCTTCTCATCGACCTCCTCCTCAATTTGCTTGGCCCCGTGCCATAGTAAATCTTCACATCAACAAAAGAGTAAGAAGAAGAAATCAATAACATAATGTGATGATAGTATACACTACAACTGCTACACATTAAGTTACGAAACAATTCATTCCTAACAAATAATCATAATGCAGTTTACTCTCACGTCTATACTTAAACTTCTATCTGTAAGCCAATAGGGTATACATAACCCGGATATCAACCTGTCGTGCCCTGAACCCCGAGAAACTCATGGATGCGAGTTATATATTTCCCTTTTTGAAGATGAAAAAGAAGAAAAAATTTATAGAATAGAAAATAAATGGAAACACATTAATAACACTATCTCATCAATGCCTTTAATCGTCACTGCAGGACGATACTACTCACAGCTTATAACATTTACATCAGTACGATAAAAGTAAGCTAATTTAGAATAGAAGGTCGAAGGACAACACCAATGCCGAAAAATATATATATATACACCAGCATCATAAACTTGCTTGTTTACGGATACAATGCTACAAGCTACTTGCTTGTTAAAAATAAAAGTGGTAATGGAAGGTATACATATGTTCTCGGTCTCGTAAAAAACAAAAACATATCTATACTTTCACTTTTACTACAAGTTCTACAACTTCTACTACATAAGCGTACGCTGCTTCTACAAGTTATACAAAATTGAAATGCTACAAAATAAAAGTGTTAAAATAAACTATCATATTTTATCTTCTCTTCGCCAGTCATTGTGAGCCAAAAATATATATACATGCTACATCACACCGTCAGTAGTGCTCAATACCCGCTTCCAGGCCTACAATATAATTTATAAGAAGAAAATGGAAAAAAAATAAAGGTTAGACAATATGCAAAAACATAAACAGGAGTCTATGCAATATATGAAAGATGCATGAGCATGGATATATATAAGCATAAATGAATGTAAATAATGAAATGAATACATAACTACTCATGAATACAATGTATGCTTCTTCTACATGAAATTGCACTAGTACTACATGCCTGCCTCCTCGAGACAATTTCAGACATGTATCTACTTCTTTTACGTAAAATCGGTGATGACCGCTGCTAAGTCCCTGTGCCGAACTGCACCGGAACCAAAGTCTTCATTTACCCTTCGCCCATACAACGTTGAGTAAATGGATAATCCCTGCTGTAGGTTTCCGTCTTTCACAGTAAGGTTATAGGCCTCATTGCTTTTTTATTTATAAAAGTAATATACTATCCTACTAATATCATACTCTACCATCCATGAAAATGCCACAGTATTCTACTCATGTATTTTACATTATTACTCATGTTATGCATAATTTTCGTAAAATGAATAACATGCTAATAATGAACAACGAGAATCATATAAAAATGATAAATTGTAATATTAATAACTTAAATGATGAATTTCAATATTAATAACTTGAGAAAACTTGACTAAACTTAACTATGCTAGTTAATTAGTCAAGTTATACTATCACTAATATTTTCTCCACAAATATTTCTCATGAATATATCAATTTACGTTCTTCTATGGTATCCTACAAGTCTACAATTCATGTTAGAATTCACCCTAAAACTATGCAAACATTTAACTAAGGGATTGTGTCAATTCCCTTTTCTACGGTATCATACATCATTCACATACGACAAATTCTCAAGTCCAAGGTAGAGTTTATTTTTTAAGCAAAAGTCCCAAATTCGTCATTTTTTCGCCTATCGATTTGATCTATCGAACAAAATCCAATCGTTAAACTTCAAGACATAAAAGTGCTCAACTCATAACGGTGAACAAGAATATTAAGAAAAATTTCACGTACGAAAGATGCATGGAAATCGAGATAATTCAACCAAAAGGAACGGAAGAGAAACATATGTAGAACGATCTTTTCGTTGGGAGGGTGAAGAAAATCTACTTTTTAGGTGAATCTGAGTACCGATGCTAGATGATATAGAGGCTTAAAGGTGTGAAAAAATATGGAACCACACTCCTTCTCTCTCTATATTTGGAATTAGAATTTTAGGATGAAGAAGATAAGTGTTTTGGTCTTCGCAACTTAAGTCAGTCAAAACCGTTGGATCGATTCAAGTGCGCTTGGATCGATCAACTTGAAAAGTTGGATCAATCCAAAAGTACTTGGAATCGGATCCTTTGGAAATTTTTTGGGTCAAAACACCAATTTCCAATAATACTCGGAATCACTTATAGACACTAATGGAAGTGTCAAGAAACTTTCGGAATAGTATTCGAGTGCCTGTAATTCTATTTACCCGTCTTAATACATCTACCAGTAAACTCTGACTGCAACTATGTTTCAACACTATTCGATGCTATTTCAGCTTTATGAGACCATGCATTAGGCATTATATTATTTTACCATAAATATAATCATACTCGTCACTAACACGTCATATAAAACACCTTAATAATATTATATCACGCATTATAATGTTATTAAATGAGAAAAATTTTCTTTGAATTTCTAGGACATTACACGACAGACAAGAGGTTCCAATGCGCCTTGATGCTGGATTATCGATAATCCCCCCAAGTGTAAACAGACAAGAGGTTCCGGTATGCACTGATGCTGGAGTGTCAACAGTGGCCTCGGTTTAAACCTAATGGTTAGATTTTTAATAAGGCTAATTTGGTCTAATTAACTAATAACGACTAGTTTAATTCAAATGACCATTAAGGCCTATAAATAGAGGACCAAATGGGGTATTATCATCAAGACATTGATACTCCTAATCAATTAAAGCAAGGAGAGCTCAAAAACCCATTTCTACACTCTTTGAACAAATTGTGATTAATCAAGCACTTGACCCACAATTTTTTTATTCTTTTTAGTGCAATACTCATCCCAAGTTTATTCTTTATCTTTGTAATTGATCATACTTGAGAGAGAATGAAAAGTTATGATATTTTATTGTCAAAATTTGGGTCGATTTTAAGGGTATACTCCTACTGCTTGAGTGGTTATTTCGAGATGAATGATTAGCACCTGGAAAGCTAATTGAATCATTGTAATTGTTCATTCGGTGATAATGGAACTTCAAACGCAAACTTAAAAGAGTAGACGTAGGGGATCAAAGAGATCTTTAGCCGAACTGCTATAAAAATAGTGTTTTTTTCATCCTTCCTACCCTTAATCTCCTTTTTTATTATTGTCATTGCATTTTTATCGTTGCTTGAACATATTTGATAAATTACTTATCTTCTTGTTTTTAAGCATAAGTAATTTTATTTAGGAAAAAGTTTCTAAAATTCCAATTTGCACCCCTCTTGTGAATTGTCAAAAGACTAACAAAAATATATAGCTTTCAATGACCTTTTAAGCAAATTTAATGATAAATTACAAATCTGGTACAAAAACTTCCTTTCTTATATAGGCATAGTTACTCTTTTTAAATCAACCCTAACTCATCTTGCAAATTATCATATGTCGGTGTTTTACCTTCCAAAAAAACCCTTGTACATATTACTCAACATATAAAAAATATTCCTTTGGAATTCTTCTTCAGATACCAAAAAGCAATCACAGATAAACTGGAATACCATTTGTAAACCCAAAGAAGGAGGTCTGAGTATCTATGATTCAAAAACCTTAAGCATATAGTGTCCAATACTCAAAGTTTATATAATCGAATTTTAAAAAGTAAAATACCAGCATAACTTGTATAATAAGTAGGTGTCCTACTTTTGTAGAGGTATCACTCGTAAAGTATGGATCCCACCCAGTACTTCCAAAATTAACTTCTAGAAGGACAAATGGATTTCTTATTGCAATTTATTTATTATCCAAAACTAATAGCATCCCCTGCAATCCAAAAGAAACTATACCAGGATAGAATTTTAGGAACTCCAATTAATACTACCACATTCTTTAACATACCCAGCTGGTCTCTTAATAAAGGAGGAGATTTTATTACCAATGAGACCTGCTTTCATCTTCTTAAGCGATACAAGTGGGCCTCTCTCCCTTGGTTAACTATAACAAAGTTATCAATCCTCCCTACATATAAATTTTCATCTGGTTTGCTTTCCCAACTACACAATTTTGGTATAAGACTCCTACACTATGTCCCTTCTATAACTTATCCCCTGAAACACAAGGTCACATATATTCTGGTATTGTCCCTATTTCTCTCATATTCGAGCTCTTTGACCACCAAAACTCAACTTACTCAAACATACACATTTGTTAGTATGTTTGCATTTATTTATTTGCAATAAAAAAAAGTTATGGAATCTCAACAATAAGCTTCTTTTTCACAATGAATGCTTTAATTCCAACTATTGTATGTATCAAATATAGTTCCACTAAAACATCTAAACCTCACTAAGATAAAATCAAGCCCAAGGGAACTTTGCCTATCTCTATAAGATGGTAACCACCACCTCCAAGTTTTATAAAAACTCAACATAGATGGCACCTCTCCTAACAAACACGACTCCTCAGGTACTGGCAGAATTTTAAGAAATCATAATGGTGAATTCATCTTTGGATTTATGCGTAATATAGAAGATAGCAGCCCTGTTCTAGCCGAGTTACAAGCTTTTTAATGGGAACTTTATTATTGCATTTAATTTGGATATTAGCATGTTTTAATAGGCAGAGATTCTATAACTCTATTGAATTTTCTTCGCAAGCTCAGGGACCACCGCTTCATCAAACCGTACTTGTTAAAATTCAGTAGCTGTCAGGCCTTCAATTTTGTGGTTATAAATAATGTATATAGGGAAGCTAATAAGGCATCAAACATCTTTGCTAAAGGCACAATTTTTGCCATATATCATAACGCGACTAACTTTTGTTTGATGTGATATATTTTAACAAATTGGGATACCAAACTATTAGATGTATCCCTGGACTTGTGTATAATTGATATGTACTACCACTTAAGCTGTTAATGAAGGCCTGCTTATTTTGTTAAAAAAAACCCAAAAATGGATATTAATAATTTAGAAATTATTCTAAAAGGCTAAAAAAACATTGTGAGGGCTATGAAGCCCCCCATACAAAACTTTTTTATACTAGAGTTTTCAAGTTCGTCTCAATCTCTCTAAACTGAAATTTTCTCTTGGTCATTGTAAAGGGAAAAAGGGGCTCAAATTCATAAATAATTGGAAATTCTCACATTTAACGGTAAAGATGTAAAATATTATTTGGCTTGGATCTAATTTAAAATTAATTTAACTATTAAAACATGTATCAGCGAGCTTCAAATATTTTTGATTTGGAGCCCCCTTGTTCCCATTGTAAATGAGTGCCTGTTTTAGAGATTAAAAAGTAAGGTCCAATGTAATTTTTAAGATTGCAATGAGATCCATAGCTTCAATAATAATATTCTATTACTTCTTCGCTATACTAATAATTGAATCATTTTACTTGACACATAATTTCATGCAATAGTCAAAAAGTGAGTTTCTAAATTTTAAATAAGTTACAAATAACAAATTTATCCGTACAAGATTTTGTCTTTTTGTGGCCTTCAATAATTAATAGAATGACAATATTGACTATTATCAAATTTTACAATGATTGGTCTATATCAAAATAGAATTTATCTAATTAATTTTGGACAGACCAAAAAGATAATGTGATTAATTATTTGTAGACGGAACGGGTATAATCTATGTCGGATAATTATGTAACCGATTAAGGGAAAAGATAAAGTAGTTTGTGCGTGCACAAGATAAAGTGTAAATGCTTTTACCATGTTTATTTATTATTTTTAAATTATTCTGAATACAGTTCTTGGGTGATGCATGCACATGGACCATTTAGATACAGTCAATCATAATCTAATACATGATTTTCCCAAAGAAATGAAAAAGAAGGCACATTCGCACGTCCCTGGAAATTAATTACTGAGTAGTGCCTGTAGTCTGCATTTTCTTTTTGGTAATCAAAATGGTGATCATTTAGTCTCTATAATTATATTCATATTTTATTTTTGAATAATCATAATACAAAAATTTCATTTATTACTCAACTTGACTTATTCCATTCTGATTGGGGTCACAGAGAAATTAAATACATCTATAACGACGTTTACCATGAATTCATAATTGTCACTAAAGGGTTTTTATGTTATTCATCAACGCGTAACGGCCCTTTGCTTCATGGTTATTTACAAGTAAGCAACCGGAAAGAAGATTAGGGGAAAAGCGGGCACGACAAAATTGAGAGCGGAGCCATATGCCAAATGGGAATGAAAAGCTAAATGCTGAAAGTACGAACAAAGGACCGTCCCAAATAACCGTTCGAATTGAAGGATTTAACCAACTCGGACACGTTATCACACGTTCGGACAAAAAAACTTATTTTTAGTTAGGCTAAGTACAATTAGAGATACGGTAATTAAAACTACAAAACAATTAAATTGTTCTCAAATTGTTGTTACTTCAACAATTTTTGCATGACTTCTTACACATTTTATTTAATTTCATTGTGCTTCTTAATTTTGTTTTTTCAATATTTTTGCAAGAGTAGTATTTCGCAGATAAAAAATTATATCCAACGCTGCAAACAACATTGATTGAATTTCATGTTCAAGCAACACAGTCAATGCTCGTGTTTGGACATAAAAAATGATGAACTCTTCTTGCTGAATTTCAAGGTCAACCAACATAGTCAACGCTGTGAACAACAATGATGAATTTAAGGGTGTATTTGTAGTTAATAACTCACTGGATGTAAGCAAGTGTAGTTTTCCTATAATATGATCCTGTTAATTTAAGTTTTTAGGTGAAATAATCGCTCAACAATTAATACAGCATACATAAATTTTGTGTTCAAATCTCACTGTTACACAACTAAAAAATTGAATTGCGCTTATATATTAAGCTTTTTCGAATAGTGTGCATTCTATTGTTTATTATCTTCTGCACTTTATTCTTAAGCTTATGGAGTCGGAGCTCTAAAGTCCGACCATGTCAAAATTCCAAAAGCACCGTCTCAACGTGTGGTCCTGGGTAATTAATTCACTCTTTACGCGTAAAAAGCCAAAATAGAGTGTCTAACACTCCTTTGACAGGAGTCTAACGGCAAATAACGGCTTTATAATTATAAAAATATATTTTTTTTTAAATTAAATTATAAAACCGTCTTAAAAATTCTTATTATAAAATTTTACTTTTAGTTATTTTTATGACTAAAAATATTATATCACCCTTATACAGAATCAGAGACCCTTCCCTTGCGTTTGCAAGGTTTTCACCATATATAAAATACAAGTATATACACATTACTGAGAACTATATTCTAAAGACTGAAAAGGACAAAAGGAACCATCTTGTGATCGCTTATTTATTTATTTAATTAATTATTAATATATAAAAGAAAATAACCATAGCAATTGAAGAACGCAAACATGTACTTTACAGCTATGTATTAAAGGTAAAAGTTTGCTTGTTTTCATTTATGTTTGCCTTTATTACCGCAGGATAAGCCAATCATGTATATTATATTTTTTTTATTATATTAATTTAAATTTTTTATAAAATTATTTTTTGATATGACATCTATATCATTTTTTTTCCAGTTATCTACAATTTTATAAAACCTCAGAACAGATTCGATAAGATTTATATTATGATAATATTTTTACTAAAAAATAATATTTATTTAGGTTAATTTAAAGTATATGAAAATTTTATTATGAAAATATTTTAAAAAATTAATATTGATTAAGATAATATTTTAAAAAATTATGAAAAATCTTCTATTCATAGGAAATAATTAATAAAAATATTTATTTCTTAGAAATAGTTTAATTTTTAAATATAAATTAAATAATTTTTATTATAATAAATTATGTTTTTATTTTGAAAATATATATATAATTATATTTTGAATTTGTGCTTGATTTTTAAATAAATGATGAAATTTGACTGCAACCGCGTAAGTAGCATAAGTGAATCAATCACACATCTTGAAAATTCCAAAAAAAAAAAAGTGAATCAATCACACACCAAAGAGAGAGAGGAACTACACAAATATATATGGGAAACATTTATTTTGCTAGGACACGGGGCCCAATTTGATTTACTAGAGATCCTCTTTTATTTTATTTGGCAATTTTAGAGAAAAGTGCTTCTCTTGTTTGTTTTTCAATTTTAAAGAAAAATGGTTTTCTTGACCTGCTATCCATTTTTTTTTCCTTTCAATTTTGTTCTAAAATTATTTATAGCTTTTGGAATAAATATTCTTAGAGGGGTTGTATGGGAATCAGGGAATGTACATTAAAATGGCGTTGATGAATTTTTTATTTAAACAATACATTTTGTATTATTTTATCATGGGCTTAAGTAGCGTTTATTAATCATTTAAGCATAATTTTTCCATTGTTGTTAGTTAGATGTGCTTTCTATGTTTAACCCACATATGGTTTGTTTTATTATGCTAGTTAACTAATTAGTAACACTGTATGGTTGAAATATAAATAATATTTGTAAACTACTATTGTAAAGTCATTTTTGCACATATAATAAAAATAGTTAAGTAAATAATTGTTACAAAATGAGGAACTAACAAGTGGATTAAAAGAAGAAAATTTGATGAGAATTGTTAAAACTGTGGTAACATAAAATTTAAAAATTAAAAACCTCTTCATCTAATCAAGAAAGAAAATCAAAGATAAGAACTGTTTATATATTGTTTAAAGTGTAAATAAATTTTGGTCCCATGTCCAATAATGTGGGAAATTGCCGTTAACTGTGAGTAGAAAATATAAATGCTTCCCATATTTATGTGGTTTCCCTCTCTTAGGTGTCTTACTGTGATTGGTTCATTTTTTGGTTAGCAGGCCTCCAGCTGTTTACTCGGTTGGAGCCAAATTTCATTCTTTATGAAATTTAATTTAATAATTTTTATTATAAAAAGTTGATATATATATTTATATATATATATATATATATAATTTTAATAATTTTTATTAATATAAATTTTATTATTTTAAAATTTTTAATTTAATAAAATATGTGGCAAATAATTATGTAAATAAATAACATGATTAAAACGAATATAATTGATAGGGATAACTTTTATACCTATCAAGATGCAATCACAGGAAAACATCATTTTGGAAATAAACTAAAGTTGCCACTATCACTAATTTAAAATTTGACTATAAGCCCGTTTAATTGAATTTTAAAAATAAAAAATATATTTTTCATTGGAAGTAAAAAAATATATTTTTAAATAATACTTATAAATATTATATGTATTTTGATAAAATTTGAAAAAATTATATTTTTTTATTGAAAATTGTGAAAATTAGTTAATAAAATGGTACAATACAAGAGAAATATACTTTTTTTGAAAAATTAACAATATGTTTACTTCTACAGAAATATATTTTTAGTATTTTTAAGTAAAAAATACTTTACTTTTACTAGTATAAACAAATAAATATTTTATTTTTTACTTAAAATGATTATTTTTGTGCTCCCACCAAATAAGCCCAATATAAAATATACTTGTGATGTTGAAATAGGTGAACAATACGGCATATAGGTAGAGTTAATTATCTTTTCTTGTTATCCAATTTAATAAGCATACGGAAATTAACAGTTTTGTTTAAACATCGGAATCTGCTACCGGTCATACCCATGGCAGATTTATCGTATTATCAAAAATGAAAATAGAAAAATATATTCCTCTGTTCCGATATTTTAGTCCATCTTGACTTTTTTGTATGTTCCAAATATTGTTCACTTTCCAAAATAAATGCTAAATTTTTTTTAAATCTCCTCAATTACCCTTATTAATTGTGAATTTTTACTATATAATATTCACATACCTCATAGCACACCAAACTTAGTCGGGTAAAATTGAAAAATTAATAATAATTTAACACAAAGGCAGCTCACTTATAGATGTTCTTTTAATAAGTTGGGTTTTTGTTATAAAACTAAAATTTTAGGAAAGAGGAAATAGAAGCTCAATCAAATATCCTAAAAGAGCATAATCATCAAAGATTTGGCATAATATGACTCTTAACTATAAATAGACTTTTTTTATAACTCCTAATTTTGGTTATGGTGCCAAGAAAAGAAAAACAACGCACGTGGTTATGAAATAAAGCTAATAAAATAAATTTTACAACTTACATGTACTGACGGTGTATCAAATGTACCATTGTCTTACAGAATTGTGCCAAGTGTCTATTAAGTAATTAACTCATTAATTAATTATAAAATAAACTAAATAAGTAGTTTCTCTCTTTCTTTCTCTCTCTCTATCGATGATATAGACACCGTCTTTCTCTACTCCATCTCCACCCCCACCTTCCTCCTCCACCCTCCTCCCTCTCTTCCTTTCTCTCAATCAGTGATTGTCATTCCCACAGAAATCCCAATCCGTCATCTCATGGGATCTAGGATGGAAGTGCCCATAGATGTTCCACATCCCCCTCATCTACGGCGCCGAGGATGACTTCGACGACTATACCCCCGCCTTCTCCGCTGCCTCATCATCCTCCTCCTCATTCATGTCATCGTCGATGCAATATTCGTGACGGTGCATGAACTGGAGCACAAGTTTTGGATTGATCTCGATTGGACCGCTAGCAATAACGAGGATTAGTCGGCGCTCTAAAGCGCAAGGCATCACTGGGGTTGGGCTAAGGAGAAGAGGTTGTTGCACGGTAAAGGGGAGAAAGACTCTGCCGGAGCTCATGATTGTCAGAGCTCACCGACGGTGGTTGGGTTGAAGATGAAGCGGGAGATGACGAAAGTTCAGATGTGATAATTATGGAGATTGGGGAGGGGTTTATTTAATTTCTATAATTAATATATTAGTCAATTACTTAATGGACACTTGACACAATTCTGTGAACCGACAGTACATGGGCTTGATATACCATCGATGCATGAAAGTTTAACTCATAAAATAAAGGGTAGATAATTAATCCGTTTATTTTTTATGCCTATGCACTTTGTGTTTGATTAATGGGCATCAAGTAGGGCTGAAACTGACTATCTAATACGTAAATAAATTGTGTAAGGGTGAGTATTAGCTTTTGGACCACATATATAGAATTTAAGAATAAAAAATTTGGATGTATTTTTGTAATTATATAGGTTAGATTATGTTTATGAAGCCAGAAATTGTGGCTCACGGTTACACTATTGTTATTGATACTAGGAAACTTTGACCCGTCTAAAACTAATTTGGTCCACAATTTTGGCTCTCATTACGTAGTCTTGACCCTTTTTTTTTAATGGGGACAGAATTATATCAACAATATCTGTGTGTCTAAATCTTGTGAACAACAATAAAAACATTCTGATCGAGGGATTGTTGTGCAACTTATGATCTTCTGCATTATTTTTGTTAAACACTTTGTTCCTGAAGAGATGGTTGGCTCTCTATATCTATTGCAGAAGAGGTAATTTATTTCTCTAAAACTAATTGAGAATTTCATTTATCTATTTTTTACCCATAAAGCGTGTTTAAATAACTTACAACAAGGACCTAATGGCGGAATATTGGAGGAGTTATTCTATGCAGATCCGAACTCAATCTCATCTACTGAGATAATAGTTATGCACATAAATCACAATCAATACTACTATATAATTGTAATTGAACTCACGCACAAAATTACATATTTATAATTCGGATTACATGTCATTAATATTTAGGATAAATTACACTTTGCCCCCATGAAGTTTTTGAATATTTCATAATACCCCATCAGGTATATGAAATTACATTTTGCCCCCAAATCATAATATAAGTTTGAATTTCATGTAGAAATACCATTTTATCCCTAATTTTATTGTCTTATTTAATTAATTTTGAAAGTTAAAGTTGTGAAAATCAGAGAAACACAACACTGTACAATCTATTTATATATGAAATTAAACAACTTATTTTAAGAAATTAAAAAAAAACAAGAGAATGGATGTGACAAAGTGGTATTTCGATAATTTTAAGTGTAATTTATGGCTTTAAATCTAACTTTTATTTTACCCCCAAAATTTTGGGGGGTAAATTGCAATCAACATTAAACATCATAGGGGTCAGTGTGATTTCATAAGCCTCAGAGGATAAGTTGAAATTTTTAGAAACCTTATGGGGGAAGAATGTAATTTACCATAATGTTTATTAAATTTTTCATGTTAAGATTACAAATACGAGCTAATTAAATAGAATTATTGGTAATCTAACTTAATTAGCATTTTAAATTACTTAAGACCTTTCACTTAACTTATTTGGCATATCGAAATGCAAAATCCATGATATAATCAAAACATATAAGCTTCTTGATTAGGTATCATTAATCCCTACACCGAGACGTTGATTCTATCAATTGCTAATAAACACCATATGAATAATGTTATCATTCTATTCATAATGAATCTCATTCTTCTATGAATCAAAACGACAAATATTGTCCCCCTATAGTCAAGACAAATCTACTAAAACCATGTACTCCCTTCGTCCACAATTAAATAGTGCGTTTGACCATACACAAAGTTTTATGCATTTTTTAAAATTAATTTATCTAGTACTAGGTTTAGTGAAAATAAACAATTTTGCCCCTAAATAATTTTGGCATTGAAATATAAGGTTTGCTG
Source organism: Embelia ribes (assembly GCA_001753735.1). Taxonomy (NCBI): domain Eukaryota; kingdom Viridiplantae; phylum Streptophyta; class Magnoliopsida; order Ericales; family Primulaceae; genus Embelia; species Embelia ribes. The sequence goes on from MKEJ01038925.1 coordinate 15,882, forward strand.
TTTGGTTTTTGAAACCTTAGAAATGCATGATAATTTGCTTCTGCAAGTTGGCTGTGATTCAATGTTGGTGAGAGATGCTATTGATCATTTGTCTAATCCTCAAAATCAATCTCAAAGTGAAGGTTAGAAGATGCAAAAAACTATTTATATGTCCATCTTTTCCTTTTGGGGGGAATGGGGGGTTTTCTCTTTAAGAAATGAATATATAATGTTTGATGTGTATTTGGTTCTCTATTTTGTGTAAAATTTTAAAACAAGGGTAATAATCCCCATTTTGTTGTAATCGTTTAACTAAAATTTATGGTGTGATCTATGATCTTTTCTTTTTCTTTTTTCTTTTTTCATTTTTTGTTTATTTGTGAAGTGTGATGTTAATTGGAAGTACCATGAATGAGGCAAAAGGTTGATTATATTGAAGCAGGGATGTTAAAATGAAATATGTTTATCTTAGTATTTTTTTAATTTTTATTTTTATTATTGGTAGTTGTGAAGGACAATTTTGGTAATGCAATAGATTTTGAAATAAATTGACTTTGAATGGACATTTATTTTTGGACAAATTAAATATTTGACAGCATCATTTATTTGTTGACAAAATGAGTATTACAATTATACTGATATTATTTCTATTTCCATCTACAATTGTAAAGATGAAAGTTTTATTACATAAGAACTTATAATTTAATCTTTTGTATGTAAGCCATACCCTAAACACCGGATAATATATAAAATATAAGATATACACTTATTCATTAAAATATAATATTAAGTAATTATTGCTCATACATATTCTTGTTAAAAAAAATAATTTTATTATGAACATGTTTATTCATTAAAACATAATATTAAGTAACCATTGCTCAGACATAAAAATAAATAAATTCATTATGAAAATACTAAATCCAAAATAAGTATGTCTTTTAGTATAATAATAAAAAGAACTACGATATTATAATTTCTAAAGATTTAAACATAAAAGACTATATTCTAATTTCTAAAGATTTAAAAGACATAAAGAACCATCTTTTCAAAGGTGAGCACTTGTATAATGTGGAAAAAAAAAACTTGCGTACGGTAACTTCATAACTATATTAAAGTAGTAAGTTTGCTTGTTTTCTTTCGGTCGGCAACTTAGAGAACATCTCAAATCACAACAAAAGCACATAATAATTTTGAAAAAGAAAAGAATACGTATCTATAAAGTTATCCTTTAAGAATATTTCTTCCTACAAAAACTAGGGAAAATGAAGAAAAAAAAAATTAAGTGAAAATGTTGTAACAACTGTAGAGAGAGTTATTTTGTTAATTTTATTTTATCCCTTTACACAGTTAAATAATAACCATCACTTGCTAATAAAGTGAGTCATTAATATAAAAAGATGAACACATTATATAATATGGTGATTTATTATATTTGACGGAGTGAAAAATTTCATAGGAAAAATGAATACTTATTTGTGATGCATATATGCTAAGAAACATGAATTCCAAAGTTCACTTTTATTGTCTTGTCTCCAAGCATGTATTTCAGTTATACTTGTTATGGTAACAAAGAAAATGGCAATGCTTATGTTTGTCTTTATTAACACATGGGTTAGACAAAAAAAGCATCATGTTGGAAATAAACTGAAGTTGTTGTGAATATCACTAACAAAAAAACTGAAAGCTGACAATGTAGAAAATGGGGACTGGAATGATGAGGTAAAAGAAGCTTTATCCAGTTGTTTAATTTTGAGCCGCAATATCTTGATTCAATTGTTTAAATTTTTTTTATAATATTATTTATTTATTTTATAAATAATAAATTAAAATTTTTGGACCATTTAATTAAAATTCTACAACTCAAAATTGAGCAACTGAAAAATGCTATCTTTCCTTCGCCGCAGCAGCCTCGTAGAAAATACTTGTGATATTGATGTTATGCGAAGAATATGGCATGTAGGTTGAGTTAATTATCTTTTCCTGTTGTGTAATTTATTCAACCTAGCTACAGAAATAACAGTCTTAATTATATGTCAAATCCGATACAGCGAGACATGGTTCAAAACTATATAAATAAAATTTAATATAAATAATTATAAAATAATTCCCGAATATCTTTTTTTTTGTTAGAAGTTTTTTCTTTGTGTTGGAGACCTTGAACACCAATCAAATTAAATATCCTAAAAGTGCATGACCATCAAAGTTTGACATATTATGACTTTAAACCCTAAGTACCCCTTTTTATACCAACTAATTTTGTTATTGGTGCCAAGAAAAGAAAAACAAAGTCACGTGGTTATGTAATCTATGACATGATTATGAGAATCTAATTATTACTAGTATAATAAAGGTGAGATAATTAATCCGTTTATTTTTTGTTGTGCACACTAATTATGTTTGAATAATGGGCAAGGAGTGGGGCCTAAAACTAATTTGCCCCACAATTTCGGCTCCCCACTTTGCAGTATTTGACCCCTTTTTCTTAACCGACTTTTAGAATATTAGCCCCACACTGTCACATGGGTTTCAACAAAAGTTGGATAATTTCCTTGTCGTAAATACGAGAGTGCGACCAAATTCAAAAGCAGTATGAATGGAGAGACCACTTTTGGCTAAAATAGGGTAATGGATGGATAATGGGCCAGTCGGAAGATAGAGGAATGGAAACCGAACAACATCAAATACATCACCCACAATCTTACGTGCTTCGTAATTGGACATATGCGTGTATTGGAGTGGAATATGCTAGATGCAGTCGTGACATCGTTATTACCATTTGTTGCTTATTGCTTGTGCGTGCATAATGCTTTTTTAATGTGTGACTTGGTATGTGAGAGTCGGGGACACTTGACCTATTGTTTGTCGAATGAAGATGATTAGATTACTGTAATTAACATAAAACATACATTGAGACTTATTTCACTTTTGGTTTCAAGATGATTTGAATTTGTTCAGTTGACTATTGGGCAGCGATTGTCACACTGTAGCACTACACCCTTCATATTGTCTTAGAAATTATATGCTAACTAGTTTGTAGCCTATACCATGTATGTGTTGTGTTTTTTTTTTTTTTTTTT
>MKEJ01038926.1:0-11905 GCA_001753735.1 Embelia ribes
CGCATCTTCAACTTCGCTTCATGTTTCAATTAAATCAACTTCAAGCTACAATTATACATCTCGTATTTCTACATTACTCATAAATAAAATATGTACTTCAAGCAACTAATTCAACCATCTCATATTCGATTTACAATGAATGCATAGAGACGTATCTGGTTAGTTGGTACAGTTGTAGAAACTACTCCCCGATTTTCATTCCCTTGATTACCTCTTCGTCGAGTCCTAACCCCCAACTAGAGCGATGCAGTTGGTTGGCGAGTGTATTAGTTGCCCCTCTACTGTGCATTTGGTACTCGATATTCACTTCTTATACGTCCTATCTCACCACATTTGTTACACCGAGTTTAAGGGATAACCAAATCATATGTCCCTCATCCCCACATTGGTAGCACCCCTTTCTATAAGAGTTCCCACTTCCAACAGTAGCTGACAACTTCTGTTACGATTACCTCAACCAACTTTTGGTCTCAAAGTCACGGCCTCTTTTCTGGTTTCCATTGTCCCCACTTGGTGTACTCCAACTAGAATGATTTTGTCTGCCTCCACCAGACCGAAATTGATTGCTCTGTCTCGGATTATCACTGTTCCTGCATTGTTGTTGTCCCTATGACTAAGTCTATTCCCCAGTCCTTTTTTCTTAAATATCCTTTTCGTATTCCTTTCCAACCATTCTTGTTGTTTCGCTTTCTCAACCACTTTTTTCTAACCTCATTCCTCCTACAGCCACTACATTTGCCTAGATTCCAATACGTAATCCATTCTAGAACCTCCAAATTTTCTCCTCCTCTGTTACCACATACTCCAGTGCAAACCGAGCATGCACAGTAAACTTGTGCGCATAATCCGCAACCTTATCAGTTCCTTATTTCAACTCCAGGACTCTTATTTCATCTTTTGCCATTTCGTCAAGGAGAAGTACTTACCCAAGAAGATAACTTTGAAGCCTTTCCAAGTAAGACCTCCTACCCCATGTAACGCACGATACCTCATCTACCATTCGACTGCTTCACCCACAAACATGCTTGGGACAACTCTTGCCATCACCAGTGGATCAGTGACTCCCAAGGTGGAAAAATAATTCTCCATCCCTATTAGCCACTTATCCATTTCCATTGGATCAGCTCGACCCTCAAATGTTGCATCTCTAAACCTACTCAATTCCTTTTGTATTTTCTCCGAATGCATTTCCACCATCCCAACTTATGCTCTACCACTCCAGTAAGTACTATATGTACCATCTTTTAATTATGTTCCCCTATCAACACTAACAATTGGGCCAAATCCTTATTGATTGCCCCAAGCACAACCCCAACCTCTCCCGAATTAGGTGCAATGGGTGGAACCACACCTTGAATGCCAACTGATGCTGCCTCTTCCCAACCTTCCTTTTCCCTCGGGTCACTCTCTGTAAGGAGCTGTTGCTGACCTCCTCGCTAGGCACATTATCAATTATTGGTTTGTAGGTACTATCTTCTAATAATGCTTCTGGCACTTTCGGGGGTGGATAAGGAATTGTCGCCGCCACTCACATGGCACGAATCTGGGCTCGTGTTCTATGAACACTTAGTCGGTGATGTAGGATTTACAACCCTACACCCACCTCTACCTCCACGATTACTACTAGCACCACGGCTTCCACTTCCGCTTCCTCTATTTCCTGGCATGCCTATAATAGAGAACAATTTAAGTCAATCACATATTCGCATTAAGTTATATAGAAACACATGATTACCAAATATGTGGCAATTAGTTAGGTAACTTAGTCCATAAGAAAAGCTCCATAGTGGGCAAACAAGGTGTTCCCTACCTAGCCAATATGGATCTAATACATCAACAGTCGCCTCCAACCTATCACCAATTTTTACATGAAAAAAATATTTTCTGAAAAAAAAATGTGACTCATGAATTGAAGCACCCAAAAACACATAAAGCACATAATCATACATAAGGCATCCATGTCCCTAGATGCCTAAAAAACATCTAGACGTAGCTCACTCGAAGGCACCTAGCCCGACACCTAATAGTTCTCTAGTTAGTTTGTCTAACTATGCTTTGATACCAAGTTGTAATGACTTGGAATTTCAGGAGTATGTTCTCACACAACATTGCACATAATGGAAAGAAATAAATTTCAAATAAATATTTTTTTTCACAACATCTCATAAAATATCTACTTGGGCTAAAACAGTTTGTCTAATTTATTTGAAAATGCAAAAATCTCAAAAAAAATATCATCTTGATTCGACGGCCTACAGTTTTTGAAATAAACGAAACATTATTCTTGAGACACTAAAATAAAATAGCACAACTACCCACAGACTCAAGTGAGCTCCACCAACTCTAATCATGGATATGCACTCCACCTATTCCCGCCCCTGCTTAGGATAACAAAATAAACCCAAACAGACCGTTAGTTTTACTATACTTGCGAGTAAAACAACAAAAAAATATATGCTTCTGAACATGAACAACCAAAGCACAACAATAAATATATCAAAATAATTACTTGAGAAAGAAATAAGGAATAAAAGTACTTATTTAATAACACCACAATTATTCTCTTGCGATACTTAATTATCATGTTTTTACACTTTAACACACACAGTCTACGAGCTGTGCCTCTCCTGTGATTTTATGCGTAAAAGTTTAATGGATAAATTTCTCTATCCAAGGTGCCGCTCAAAACCCATAAATGGCCTTAGGTCCCTTTCAGAACCGATAAATATCCCTATGTCCCGTTCAGAACCTATAAACGTTACAAAATTTAAAGAATCAATCAACGACACCTTCTAAATACAAATACAATCACGCTTATTTCAATATCGCTTCTTTTCCAGTGTATGTTCTTATTACCACTTTTACACGTTTGATAGTATATAATTCATTACCACTTCACATGATAACTCAAGTTTACCATATATTAGGGCACCAAAAGACACAATCACAACTCATGAACACAATTACACAAAGAATCATGGTTCTAACCACAATTACAGTAAATTCTAGCAATACTTATGATTGTACAGAGAAGATTCCTAAAAAGAAGACACTGAAGCAATACTAGAATTTCCCCTCTCCGAGCATCCATGGAAATGAATCACATACATGGAACACATGTATATTTCATTCTCAATTGAATAATTAAACCTTATCATATTTATTTACACAACTAGGGTTTGTTAGGGATCAAAGAGACACTGAATGGATTCATGAAAAATTTACCTCAACACGACAAAGATGAAGAGTAGAATTCAATTCTGCTTTTGGATCATCAAACGGAATGGTCAATCACTAAGAATTGAAATTTTCTTGGCTCAAGATCCTCCATATACGGGGTGCGAGGCAACACCCCGATAGAAAATTTTATTTGGTTAGTTTTTTAATGGGAAGTTTGGTTGGGCTGGAGTACCGGTACACCAGTTGAGGGTACTGGTATATAGACTCCACTTTTGATTCTGAGGCCACTGGAGACCGTTACACCAAAATGGTGTAATGGTACTCAGTAGTGTACCAGTACACCAAATTGGTGGTTATAGGGCTAGAGAGTCAAGATACACTAAATACCATTATACCTAAGTAGTGTACCGGTATACCAAATTACTGTACAATTACACTAGATTGTTGAGTACAAGGCTAGAGAATTAGGGCACATTGGAAGACATCACACCAAAGTGGTATAACGGTGCCAGTGATGTACCGGTATACCAAATTGGTATACCATTACACCCAGTTGTTTGCATGGTATAATGTATCGGTACCCAGTGGTGTATCGTTACATCAAACTAGTGTACCAGTACACACAACTAGCATGGAAAAATTCATGGATTTCATTCCTTTGTTACTTTAAAACATATTTTCACCCCCTTTTCCACTTATTTTAAAAGTTTAGAGAGGGAAAAGTAGGGAGAAAGGGGAGAGGTGCCTTTGTTAGCAAACCCTAAAAGCTTTGATTTCATCTAGCTAGAGAGCTCATCTTGGATTGAGAGTTGAAGATTTCTCATCCTTGAAGCAAGGTGCATCTTTTGCTATAAGTCTCGTCTATCCTTTCTCTCATTCATTTTTCTTGGTTTTCGTAGACCTTTTGCACGTGAGAAATAAACTTGATATTCTTGATCCTCATGTTGGCAGATCATTTCTATGTCCAGGTGAGAGGTGATACCAGCTCGTTTGCTAGATCAAATCGGGAGGTGTAGCGAGGCCAAATTGGGGCTTTATTTCCTAGACTTTGCGGGGTGGTTTCTAGTGCTATTAGATGTATGGTAGTCAACGAACCTAATCTAACTTAGACGACTTTGTTTATATGTATATGTTATGATTTATAGAGGGAAATGAGATGAATTTATGTATTAATTTAGAGTAGATGAATATATGGAGATGTTATATAATGTGGTGAAAATATGTATGTGGTGATTGAATTAATTAAATAGAAACATTATATAATGAGAAGATGATGTGAATATTATGAGTAGAGTGGAACTGTGGAGATGATATATATTGTAGTGATGACATATATGATATGAATAAATTGAAATTGTAGAGATTTTATATAATGAGGTGAATGTATGATTATTTGGTTGGTGGATTTGAGGTGGATTGGTGACTATTTCATGTGCATTTCCATTATCATACATTCAAATAGCATGTTTATATGTGGCAATTACAACGTGCTCTTTTTTTTATTATAAATCCATGTTATATGTGGTAGCTATAACATGTTAATTCATTATCAAATACAGTACATTGCATTCATGTGGGGGATGTGCAAAAGTAGTGTTAAATTGTGGTGAATTTTGAAGAAATGTCAATTAGACCATAGAAGTGTTTAAATAATCTTAGTATTATATAAATCAAGCAAAGAGGTCATTCAGCCTTACCGTGAAAGGTGAGAAACTAGATTTGGGATTTACCATTAATCCAACTAAGAGCGGATGCTGATTAATGAAGACTTTGATTAGACCACAAAGGTGCTTGGCTAATCTTAGTATTTTTGTGCATGGTGTATAGTCCCAAAATGTGCCGTGGGTGTGTGTGGCGCGTGGTGTTGATGGTTGTATGCGTGGGCGGAGATTAATATGCATTATCATATTTTTATTTATGCACATGGCATTCATACATATGTGGAGATGATAATTATCATGTATATATAGCCTAATCTCTTCTTTATAGTGGAGTTGTTTGGCTAACTGTACATTCGTTATTTCTTTTTGCCAATATACCCATGTGATACTATGGGTACAGAGGCAGGCCCAGAGCAGATATAGAGGCTATGAAATGAGATATAATGTACATATTTTTGGGTGCACTTATTAGCACATTTATTTTATGTACTTTTATTTTGAGTTGTAGCCATATCTGATTAGCGAGGGTTGTGAATGAAAGTATAGGTATGTTCTGACTCATATATAAGACGAATAACTTATACCTTCTTTATATTTATTTTGGTCAAGCATTCGTCTTGATGTATATTGTGACAAGTGATGTTTTTGTATCAGATGATGTATATTATTTTTGGCTATTTCATTTATATTATGGCAGATGGATTATTGTTGTTGATGAGATATGGTTGGGTAGTTTCAATTATGTATCGTTTATACATATATTCTATTATTAGCTCACGTCCCCAGGGTTATGGATTTCGGGGCGTGACATGTATATTGAGTTTCTAAGAAAAATATAAATATATGGTAGCACCATACTACCTTATTTTGTAACTTCAAATTCAATTCACAACTAAATAATTTTTTGTGGGCCACGTTTTCAATAGCATTGAGAAAGACAAAATTATTGAATTTGATGTGATTAAGTCATGGTAGGGCTGCAAAATTTTAAGTGATGGTCAAGGCTTAAATTCTTATTGTAGATCTTTCTGCAAGCTTAGTTAGGGTTGTACAACCGATTTAGTCGGTTCAAAATCGAACCAGTTTGTACCGAGCCAAATGAACCAATCTACTTTTTTCAGAACTGAATCGAACCAGATTTGGACCAGCTCGGTTCGGTTCAAACTGTTTTGAACCTTTTCCCTAAAAATATTAGTAAGAAATTACCAAAATCTGAGTACATATTCTTAAAAAATTCACAATCAATGAATTACTAATACAAATTTGAGTACAAATATACAAATCATGAGTGTACATTACAAATCTTAGTATACATATACAAATTATNNTTACTAAGAAAGATATATATATATATATAGGGGTATTTTTGTAATATCAGCTAAATAGGTTTAGTTCGGTTCAAACTGAATCAATTTAGCTCAACCCCGTAAATTGAACTGGTAAACCGAATTAATCGAAATCGAACCGTTTGATTGATTTTAGGAACGAGCCGAGTTCAATTCAGTTCGGTGGTTTTGTGCACCAAAACTTTGCCCACATAATTCAAACAGATTTGAGAGAAGTATTATTCTACTTGATATAAATTTTTGATTCAATAATATAGAAATATTTTTTCAATGTATCAGAGAAAAATTGAGAGATGGGCAAAATAATTTTGGCTCATAAAGGAAGTAGCTAATTTTAAAGTCAAGCAAGTTTTGGCGAAGTAGAAAGATTATAAAAGTGATGGTTTTGGCTTTGGTTATATCTTGTCATGAAATAAAATATTTTAATGTCAAATTTATCATTGCAGGGTGTAGGAAATTGCAGGAAAATTTGACATAGAAAATAATAATCAAACTGGCAAGTAGTTCAAAGCCGATATCTGTTTCTAGAAAGATCACCAGATGAAAATTGAGGTATATATTGCCTGTGGAAAGTAATGGACCAAATTGGTAATTTTGACTCCCATCTACTTTCATTTAAAAAATAGTAGTAGACTATAATTTCAATTGAAATATTAAGAAAATGAAAGCATAAGCCTTTGTGATTTTGAGTATGTGTATTTTCTTATACATAAATAAATAAGACTTCTTATCAAATTACGTGGCAGGGCCACTATATTATATCCCACATAATTATGGGCATAAAAATGGGTTGTTCACAAAATTATTTTACTGTTCATAATATTAGAAGTGGTTTTACTGCTACTAACAATCTTATAATATTTATATGAGTTTTGAGATCAAGATTAACGGTGTGATGGGCACGAATCTTAAGAATTTCACTAAACTTATCAAAGGTAGCTTTAGTAGCATTTTTGTGTTTTGGACAAAAAAAGAAAAGGAATAAATGTATATAAAGTCTTTACCTATCACAGTTTATTAATACCAATGACATGTGTTGATTCTGGAAACAAAGTTTTGGAGTAATTGGGATTAATTAATGATTTGAAAAATAATAACGCTAATTCCATATCTTGTGCACCTTCATGTGCTTGTGTTTGTGCTTGTAAATCTTCTTCATCTCCATTTCCAAATCAAGAAGTACATGGATTAAGAGTGAATTTAATCTCTACACAATTATAGCATGTCGGGGATGACTGGTTATAATTTGCTTAGAAAAATCAAGTAGCCATGGCCTATGATTCAAGAAAAGGACAAAAGGGGGTCATCCTTTAAGTGAGGAAGAAATTGAGAATAAGAAAAAGCTATTCAACCATGTTATAGTTGATTGACTTTCATGTACAAGAGTAATTAAATCCAATAAGGGAAGTAATTCTTACCATGTAATAAAATATCTCAATTTCAATTTTATCATCGAGATTATATTAATATTTGTTTGAGATATTTTTCAAGTTAAAAGTATGGACTTGATGGAGTAAGTCTAGGATGATTGACCGGACTACAAAATATTTACTAACATACCCATATGACTTAAAGGATGTATAATCAAACCGGTTGACATACTAAGGTTAATAATTAACTATGCTTATAAGCTTAACCATATATATATATATATATTAAGATTTAATTTCTGGTTTCAACTGAGAGGAAATTAATTTATTTATGATAATCACCACTTTCGCATAATTGGCATGGGAAATGAATATGATGACTCTTAAGGACCCCTCTGACCAACTTTGCTATATTCCTTGGTGTAAATGATAGAATGTGAGCGGTTGTAGATGGTGGAATGGTAGGAGGTGTGGGCCCTTAACCTACATATGAATTTGAGTTAATATTGAGGGAGAGGGAGGATCATTCGCCCCCTTACAGTTAACTGAATATACCATTATTGTTGAATGGAAGTAATTTGGAAGTATGATTATAAGAAGCTCAGATTTGGCGCCATATATTATTTTTCTGTTTTTAGAAAAAAGCACAAATGGTTGAACAAAATTAAAAAATTGCTTAACTATGTTATGGCTTAACTGACTTAATTATATTAAGTATATGAAGTATAAAATTAGAGCTGCTGGCAAGCCTCTAAATTAACAATTGGTGCTATATATTTCATAATTATAAGGCACAAAACATGCATGTAGATGGGTGTTTCCGAATCTCATCTTACAAGAAGATCAAATCTGAGTATCCTCCACTTATAGACATGTCTGCATTGAGTAAGTACTCTTCTTCTATATAACGTCATGATAACTCTTATATAAGTTTGATGTGGGATAAATTGTTCATCTTTGCATAAGAATGATACATACAATAGTTCATAAAGGTATTGAACTTATCATTTGGTTGCACTATACCTCTCCCAATAAAGGGAAAAATAATATCTTTTTATTGAAAAGTTCGAAAAAGTGTTGAACTTATCATTTGGTTGCACTATATCTCTCCTAATAAGGGGGAAAATAATATCATTTTATTGAAAAGTTCGTAAAGGTGTTGAACTTATCATTTGATTGCACTATACATCTTCCAATCAGGGGGAGAACAATATCATTTTATTGATGAACATGAATGTTTCAAAATATATTCACAGGAGATTATATTGATTATTGCTACAGTTAAGAGTAAGGGAATTATCTCAATTTATGTGTTACCAAAATTTTACACACTAGCAACGAATGTGATGATCCTTACATAAATTGCTTGGGACGATATATTACAAGATTTGCGAAATAACTATGGATATAAAGATATTGAGACACAACAAATTTGATTATTCTAAAATGTGAAAGAGATGAAAGTCTGAGACAAATAAAAAATATATAAAGAAATAAAAAATTCGTTTGTGCTTTGTGCAAGGCTCGAACATGAGACTTGGAGGTAATTTGACAACACTATGAATCCTTCTTTCCGCAATCAAAGATACAACCCAATGGGTGTTAAGACTTTACATAAAATATTATACGACTCTATTTGAATCTGATTCAATATGAGCAAGACAATTGCTAACTGCTTATTTGCTGAATCAAAGAGCTAACTACTCTCTGTTATACAGGCTTGGGTATCTTTGCAAATTATTTGGAGATTTTAGTCAATTCCTAACAGTGGAAGATGTTGATGGAGCTCCCAAACGACAATCATTCAGATAAATATTTAATGATTTATAATCTTTCAGTTATCATTCAAATGAGGGGGAGACATCTGAATATTGAATAAGTCTCAATTATCTAAGAGGGAATGTTATAAATAATAATAGTTGATAGATGATTTGGGTATTGTTTCACGTTGGACATTGACATAATTCATGCCACGTTCATTAGTATAAATATGTATGAAAGGGATTGTAAATATACACCACAAGTCAGAAAGAAAGAGAGAAAATGAGGAAAAATAAATGTAAGAATGATACCAATTTGGTCCAGATTTCAGCTTTATTTTATATACTGTATCATGTTGTAAAACCCCTCTTTATATAAATAAAAGTATACATAGGCATTAGTCCCGTAAACTAGGCTTAAGTTAAACTTATTTTAACTTTAAGCTGAACTAAGTAATTCTTAGTCTTCTATTTTACTTTCTTGCAAATTATTTTATTTGATTTATAGCATAATTCACAACAATTTTATAAAACAAGTGTAAGTATTTTTATCCACGGCTTGGATGAAGAACACGTGTGTATTTGTGGTGGTTTCCACATATGAAAGTAGCCATATGTATGGGATCTCCACACCGATTGTAGATAGAAATTAAACTCATTAAATGAAAGGATACGGAAATTAATTTTATCTTCTCCTAAAATAACACACATTAAATAAAATAGATTTTTTTTAAAATGTGAAAATATCAAATTAAATAGGGCTTAGTGATATTGACTTTTTTTCTTGGTTTCTAATAAAGAAAGACACCTATATATTGAAACGGATGAAAAAAGAGTAGCTATGTTCAAGTATTGAGTAAGGTTTTGATCCATGTAAATGGGTTTGACTAAGCTGGCATGCGTAAAAGTAATTAGTTACTCGATGCTAGATGAATTAGAACCTTAGTCGAACGCATTGAGTTCGTTTTACCATAGGATTGATGACATTTATGATCCTAATACATGCGTAGCCTTTAAACACATGCAAGCTTATGTATCAAGGAATGCGATCATATTTTTTTGCTAGTGTGAGACTTAAACAATTATGAAATTTCTTCAAAGGATTCCGAATGCGGAAATTCTAAGGAGGTGTTTTGCGGATTTAAATCCAAGAGGTCATTCGTGATGAGTAGTGTCTGGATAAATCCTCGATCATTTAGATGGTGAGTGAGATTGTCCACTGTAAGTTTGGTCTAATTAGAATATAGGTTTGGGAATAATCTTGTTGACTTTTCCAGAAAAATTCTTGGTGTTTCTTTCTTTGTGCTTGTCTTTTTTCTTGTTTGGCTTTTGTTGTGGTGTTCATTTTTTTCTCGTGGTTTTTGGTGATATTAGGTATAGATATTTTTGGTTCCTCGAGTTATTTGGGGTTCAACAATATTCAAAACAAATGGTATGAAAACCCTTTACATGAATATTTTGAGAGATTGACTCAAAATCAGAAGTTTTGAACACTCTGAGCAACCATCAGTTATCAGAGTGAGCTCCAAGAATTCGGAACAATCTATTTTGATCTGGGACATCCACTAGATTGGTCAACTATTCAGATCGGAAATATCTGTCCAATAGGCATTTGAACACTCGGGGTCCCGTTTGAACGACCATCCTATTTTCTGAGATAACGGGTTAAGAGAAATTAATTTTTAAATCGAAATAGACCTTCTTTATAGTCGACAGAAACATTTAAGCAATTTTACTGATAATGAGAGTCTCTAAGATTTTATGAAAAGACATGATTTCTCTTAGATCTCATCCCATGGAAGCTTATGAGTTTTTATAATAGTTTTGTCATGGCAAGAGAGGCTTCTCTTATATGGGAGGGAGTTTCTCATACGCTTTAGGGATTTCACACATGGGAGCGGTTTTTTGACGACTTTATAGTGGTTTACCGATGGGGGATTTGTCCATGGAATGAGAGTTTTTTTTTTTTATTAGTAAGGGGCATGTGGAGATGGGGATATCTAGCTAGGGTACTAGACGGAAAATTCCATGTCTATTCTTTATCGCCTTATCGGGGTTAGAATATAGCTGGCAAGTTGGCTTTCCCCCTATTGTACGGAGTGCTGTGATGCATTTCTACCTCTCCGAATGCGGTGAGACTTTTAGGTTCAATATCCGTTGTAAATTTGTGAAATAAATTCACCGAAGGATCAAGAATAGGTTCCTAAAGAACAAAATTGAGAAGAAATTGGCGCTAACAATGAGAAAATGAGAAGATATCCTGGAGCTTATAGATGTACTCAATCAAGTGAAAATGCCCTGGTTTTGATCATATAAACGGATTTGACTAAGGTTCTAACTCATCTAGCATCGAGTAACTACTACGTTTTCTATTTTATTTATCTGAGATTACCAGTAAAAAGAGCAGTTATGTTCAAGTATGATTAATATGATCCAATTCATATGCTAGGATGATAGTTCATGTACTATATAATTTCTGAATATAAGACCTGTTATATTTTTAATGAATAAAAATACATATGGATGTATAAAATATCAAGCGGAAGTGATTTATATATACCGGATCAAACAAAGATTAAACTACACGT
>MKEJ01038929.1:0-18369 GCA_001753735.1 Embelia ribes
TTCCCTAATGCCAATTGGGAATTTGTTGGACCCTTCAGGAATAGCTCTTAAATTTGTGAACTTTTATTCATTTACATGTTTGATGATTACTAATAATCAGAACCCAGTAACTAAGTGCATGTGGCAATTTAAAACAGACTTTTCAAGTACTACTTGAATACTATCTACTTGTTCTGATTAACTTAAAGATAAGCAAGCTTATAGAGTAGCACAGAGGATGGAATTGTCCAATGAACAACATTATGTAGGTTCAAAAAATGCCCAGTGTAACGCACAAGCTGCCCCCCCCCCGGCTAACAATCATATAATTGAACTTTGATATAAAACTAATTATTTAGTTTAAAAAGAACACCTTAATTTATAGGTTTCGATATTATTAGTTTTAAAACGGAATATTACTTGGGATGCTGTTCTACATTATTAAGGAAAATGCACTATCCTTCATCAGGAAGCCAGGACTTGATGGATAAGAAATCATAAGTTGCATTGTTGAAAAGAAATCACATAACATAGTGCTACAGTTTTGAAGAACTTTATTTTGGATATTCATCAAAGAGAACTCACAAAAGTTGACAGCATAGAAAAAAATCAGAATCAAATGGCATGGTTATGAACTGCTTAGTATGTTAGGCAAATGCTTCAGGTAGCCATGAATTAAAAAATATTTACTACTAACACCACCAAGATAAAAATAAAAACTAGGTAAATTTACCTGATACAAACATCAAAGAGCGATTGATAAGCCTATGGTATTGCTTGCGACTTTTCCCAGCTTCAGTTTCAGGAATGCTCAAATGAGGGTGCTCTGCCGCATTAATGATCTTACGGAAGATATTGTTAAAATCTCCCAGCCTTGCGCTGATAGGTATAGGAGCCTCTATGCCCATATCCTGGCTCACCTATACATCACAATAGTAGATATTATTGCAAATAAATAAATAATAATGACATAAGAATATTAGAAAAAATAATGTAATATAATGGAAAACAAACAAATCCTTTAGATTGTTCCCGATTGTTTTAATTTAATCATTAGGGCTAGTTTTGGTACATGAAAATGTGCGCAAATTATATGGCTTGCTTTTCACAGTGTAAAATAGAGAAGGGAATTTTTACCATAACCTTCCAGCCCCCCATCCACATTTTCATTCCCATATATTGAGGCGGTAATGGCCAATCCCACTTCTCAACACTAATATTCATCACACTTGTCGCTCCTCGTGATATGCTCCCCACAATATCTAATTTACAAAGGAAAACCTTTCTATTTCAACCTACCAGACAAGGCCTGACTACGAAGAAAGCAACATGTAGAGAGAGAAAGAGGGCAAAAAAAAAAAAGAAGTGGCACGTGTAACATTCCCATATCTACAACATACTAATTACACTACAAGTACCCACTGATTCCCACACACAGAACTGGGGACTTGCAAGTATGCAGTAAATTAGATTATGCATCAGAAGCCATAGAGTCAACCTTGGAATTGTAGCTATATGAGAATTTGTCTCAGTTTCAGCTAAACCTAATCCCAGTTTTGAGAGAAATTAAGAAAAAGTAGTTTCAGTTTGCGGACGGAATTCAAGAAGCTAAAAAAGTGAAACCCTCCCCGTCCGTAAAATCGTTGAAATCCAAACAAGGCTATATTAGAGAGGCCTAATAATATAATATAGGACAAAATTTTTAGTACATCGATATGAAAGCTAAAGAACTAAAGTAAATCTAACCCTCGTTGAATCTTGGATCTCAGTTGGAAACGATTCTAAGTCATCTTTCGCAGCAACTATGAGGCAAGGCACCTCATAACCACTTGCTTCTCCATGACTAGCAACTTCCACAAGCAAATCAGTCGCTCTCTTCCATGAGCTCTCATCAGAGCTGAAATAACAAAGAACAAAAATCAAATAGAAAAATGTGGCTTAATAACAGCAATTCAAAAACACTTTCATGTCATGCAAAAAATGTAGAATCCGCAAAATAAAAGCCAAAAGGTTAAACACCTAGAAAGCACGAACACTTCAAAAAGGGTGCCACGTCCATGGTGGACTGGTGTCCAGCACAAAATCTTGTCAGACACACTATGAACGCATATCGGGCACATGTCCGTACATGTCCTATTAATCTATCATATATATTTATAAAATGGGACACACAATGAACACTCAGAAGGCACAAATGTCCGTGACTTTGCCATGGGTACAAAGCTAGAGTAATTTAATAAGAATGTAGATTCATCAGTTAGTCGAAACTTAATTTATTAGCGTAATAATTTTGAACATCAATACTATTGATAAGCTTATAATAAATATTGCGCTCAAATGTACTATTGGTGCGAAAAGTGGAATTAATATTCGATGACCCTTGATGGGCCTGAATGCCTGAACACCACAAAATAACAAAGAATGCAAAGGTTTTCAACAAGTAAATTGTGCTTCATTTGGATGATATATTAATCATTTACAAGAATAGCCCACTGGTGCTTATTTGAATGGGTTCCACGTGAAACTCAGGAGAGGCTGGACTATCCATTAAGTCTATATGCGTAAAGCTGCAGGTGTCTCGGTATGGCCGCGGGGGCGGGGGGGGTTGTTTACAGGTAACGAAGAATGGCATTTAGAGTGACATGTCATGTAACATGAATAACTTATAACAAGAAAACTTTAGGATAAATGAAACCATTCTTTGGAAAACAATGCACGTAGCAAAATGTTTGTTGCTACCGTTGAGCGTCTTATTTGCTGGTAGCTCAACTATTGTTCGTACATGCATGCTTTAGGTGCTTATGTGTCATAATTTATTGTGGTTGTATCCCGATGCAGTATTTCCTAACCGCATGTTTGGATATTTTATGTTGTTTTCCCTAGGATAAACCAAACAAAGACAGGTATCAGGGGTCCTATTATACGTGGCTAGATATCAGCGGAGCTCACTCAAGTCGTCGTAGGAGTTTCATTTTACTTTGAGACCTTTGGTATTGTGGCCGGCGCAACCAGATGTTATTGCTACTTTTCTTTCCTTTTTTTGTACTTAATATTGGCTTGTTTGGCCTTTATGTTGACTTTCTTCACGTGCTCGGGTTATAGTGAAATCCAGGACATGACATGGATAGAATTTTTTCTTTTAATCTTCAGTTAATTGTATTGCTACCAAAAACAAATGAGTTTATGAAGGAAAGCACCACCTTTACGAAAGATACTATAAATGTGTACCAGTACACCTCAAAACCCTTAATACAATTCCTGATATTTCATATCAATGACTTGCAAGTATCAGCTATTTACTAAAAGAGCAACATGCCCAGATTACCAAACCAACCAGCAGCATATTCTTCTCAATCCATGCTAAGAGAATATTAACAATTAGCATAAATATATGCACGCAATTTTGTAGCTACAGTAAATCTGTCTAAAACAACAATATAAGCTATTGGCACCAAATCTGGCAAAACCAAGAGGTGGAACAGAATCAACCTCAGAAAGTAAAGACATTTAGTAGTTACCTGTCATGCACAAATATTGCTATGTCACACATCGCCAAGGAATCCTTCTTAGACAATAACTTCTGAACTCCATCTTCAGGAATCTCTCGAAGTACAAGAGTTTTCTTACTTCCCTGCCAGCACAAAGTAATCAAAGTATTGAGAAACTTAAGGTAAAACAAAGTACAACACCTGCTACAACCAAAACGTATCATTAAAATATATGCATGCAAAGGCACAAAGACTGATCCTTAATATCACAGGCAGCATATCAAAACGTCCCATTTGGGATCCACGGAGTAGCATCACCAAATTTCTAAGGTATATTCTATGATATGTTATTAATGATCCTGGTGTAAGTTTGGGCTCCTGGGGATACTCTCTTTGTAAAGGTTCTTCATCAACACTTCATCCTTTTTTGCAATATACTTGTTTATCAGGAAATAAAAAGGAAAAGAAACTTTTAAAATCCTAACTTTAATAAAGCACCCAAATTACTTGAGCTTTAATACTTCGTTAGAATTTATGCAAATTGAAAAGGCATGAACACTAATACAATCAGGCTATGTAGACCCCTCAACCCGTTTTAGAATTTAGGACCTAATTCGTTATTCCCTCGCATCTGACCTATATATGCTTTGTTTTTGAAGAAACGCATATTTATAACCAAACATCACCCAACATTGTCCAGTAATGAAGATAAACCACTGATCCAAGACTCACAGATGAAAAGAGGGTCCAACCAAAGCTCCATCTATTTATTCAAAGGTTTCAAATGATCCTGAATTTACATATATCACAGCATATAGATAAACTGCATAAGAATGTAGCACTTACCCCAGTTTGGTCAACAGCGCTTACGGCATAACGCTCAACCACAGTTAGATTATAGTCATCAGTGAAAGGCCTACATTTTACATATAAAACATAAGGCAAAATGTTTAATATATCATAGAAAAAATCACCAACATTCAACAGCAATCATTAACAATAACCGCATAATGCCTATACATAAATAACTTTGCCAGATCGGTTAAAAGCACCTTCCAATAGAAGACATCAATAATGTAGACTTTCCAGCTCTTTTTGGCCCAAAAACAAAACACTGGTAGACAGTTCTATCTGATTGCTGCTTCTTCCGATCTAAACGTCTTCGCCGAGTTACCCGAAAGGCTGAAGAAGGCTCTCCAGCATAGCCAATATATATAAGATTCTCCACACTACGAATTGGGTCTAGAAGTGTCATCAGGGCCCACTACACAAGAAAAGTAGCCACTGAAGAATCAGCAATATGTTTTGTTAGGAAAAACGGAGACATATATAACAATCCTTATCCACAGAATACGATAATGATGAAGATTGTGGAATAGACCTGACGAAACAGAAATACTTGTTGAGAAGTTGAAAGTTTGAATATGTTGCATGCCTTTAATTATGACAATAGCATTAACCCTCACAACATAATGATAAGAAATTATCACATAAAGACTTGTCATGCCTTCTTACTTTAGCAGTTCCGTTAAAAATATGGCAACATATTGAGAACTATTTGCAGATGAAAAGATGTCATAGGGGCCTTCTTAACTTCCAAAACAAATCCCCCTATATCTAAATATCAAGGCAGGCTAATCAAGAATATGCAAGAAAATCACTCCGTATTGTAATACGTCATTATGTCTTCCTTACATTTCAGCTAAAGTAAGAACATCCTCCCCTACCATGAAACATAGTCCTAAAGACCAAACCACATAAATGTCTCTATTAATATTATGTAGTGCTTCATTGTTTTCAACTGAACTCTAGATCAAAGTGTACTTTTCACATGGTAATTTCAGTATTGCGGATCTGAAGAAACAATAATATTGTTTACAGTGAAAGTGCTAGTCAAATAAGAACCGCTCAGGTAAATGTTCAATTGAAAAATTGTAAAATAGAAAATAGAAAGTTTGCAAAAATCCTGTAGCTGACCATATCAAGGACTACACACAACTCAATGTTGGTCAGAGGATTATATTCAGTGTATCACGAATGGTAAGCCAAACCAATAATTTCAAACTTCAATCATATCATTTATTTTGTTGTTATTATTACTGTTATTAGTATTATCTGGCATTAGTTGAATCCTTTAGCTATTTCAATTGATTACCAGAAACCTCCTTCAACAATTTAGTATCTACTAGTATCAATATTGCTCCCTTAACTAAAAAAGTGACACAAAAAAAAGGGAAAAGTAAAAAGTAAAAAAGGGTAACCTTGAACAATCAAAAGAAAATGGTTGATCAACATCAGTAAACAAAGGTCGAATTAAGTGTAACCAGTTTCATAAATAAAATGGGCCAATTAATTATATTTCTAATTTCAAGGAGATAAAGTGACGATGGTTCATACTTCAGAAGAATCCAAGAAATTAATCGCAGGCAATAGATACTCGTAATGTTTTACTAGTTTTCACCATTGCAATGCAATTATCAGACCTCATATTCAAATTTATTAAGTTGGTACTATCCATCATGACCCCCATTAAGAAAAGTAACAAGAAAAAAGAAAAAGAGAAGGTATTAACCCAAAGGCCAACACTTCAACTACAGTTGCATCTACGCTGTCATGCAAACGGTATCTTCCAATAATACAACCCCAACTGCAATATGCATTTCCTTAATCAGCAAAAGAACTGTACAACAAATGTTTCTTACGAAAGGCTTGGCCTGAAAAGGATGGATGGGCCAAAACTCAACAGTAAGCTCGTTATTCAAGTGGATGGTTTTGCGATTTGCAAATATATGCGTCCAACATCCATTTTACAGGTAAATATTCTAGAATTCCGTGATAAATGAACCAACATAAAATCAAGTATCAACAGTTCTTTGATGTAAATTGACAAAATGTATAAGAAAAAAGAACAAGAAAACCACACCTCAGATAAAAACCCATCTAGTGAGAGCCCTCCCAAGGCTGTCATTTCTGCAGCATCCACATATGGGGCTTCATCCCATGGGCTGAAATTCAAAAGAATATTTTAAAATCACCATAAGTATCTCACGTATGAACCAAAAAAGAGATGAGAAAGTGAAAGACTAGGGAATATCTTAAGGAAAAAGTACAAGGCATGTAATCTAGTGTAGCCTCATGGAACAGAAACTTATCGTACAAGGCATATAATCTAGTATGGTCCCATACAACAGAAAAAATTACTTCAGAACTAGAGAGGATATATCAGTAGTATCTACTATGTTGGCTTACTAAACTATGGATTCAAATTTTGAAACTGAATTTCTCAGCAAGCTACAATACATACCAGTGATATAGTGAGTTGATTACAAAAATTGACATTAGATAAAGTTTCTTTCAGTGCATAATTTTCTGAATATATTCACAAATTTGTAAATATATTCTTTTCGAGTATCAAAAAGGCAACCATAAAATATGTCAGCTGAATCAGTGCATAATTTAATTTTCTGATGTTTACATGGCATCTCATTATCATAGTTGCTCCATGTTCCGCCTCGCCTAAAATTGATATTGGTGGCGTTCAAAATTCTAACTTGAATTTCTATAAGTTAGGGTAATGCACACCTACATTGCAACTTGTGGGTCACAGGCTATCTGGAAACAGAGGTAAGGTTGCGTAAATTAAACCCTCCCAAAGCTTTGTCCAATATATATTATCCCATTTAGACGATGTGTTTAAAGACACATTTATTTCTCAAAAAATTTTAGAAAATTAAGAAAGGACTGGTAAAAAGAGTGATACACAGTAGAATCAAAATGGAACCAAAATGAGATATCACCTCGGGTCATTAACGTGAATTTCATACGTCACCTGCTCCTATAAAAGGCAAC
This sequence comes from Embelia ribes, assembly GCA_001753735.1. Lineage (NCBI taxonomy): Eukaryota > Viridiplantae > Streptophyta > Magnoliopsida > Ericales > Primulaceae > Embelia > Embelia ribes. The sequence goes on from MKEJ01038929.1 coordinate 7,317, forward strand.
TTGCTCATCTATCTTTCTAACAAACATCTTTCCGTGTCACTTGCATCCACGTTTTAAGAGATCAACCCATACCTTTTTTTTCTTTTACCACAATAATCACATTACATGATTTAATAAACCATACATCTTCTTTCGCAACTAACCATGCCATACCACTAATTTATGAATAAAGAGAATTACTTCACTTTCATGTTTGGCCAACATTAAAAACTTTCCACTGATGTTTATCGTAATGAGTAAGAGAACAGGAATTCGCCACTAGTTTCAGATTCTCGCCTAGAACTTTTTTGCGGAAAAATGAAATGACTGTCAAACGGAATAAATTATTCCTAACCATCAATGAAATGAAAATTTTCAAATTACTTTTCTGGTGCAGTAGAAAATAAATCTTCAAGCTCGGCTGGTCTAAGGGCTCCATCCTGCTCAGAATTAAACAACATAAAACTTTAAGAAGTCACCAAAGTTAGCAATTACAATAAATCTGTCCTCTAACATGACGTATAAATCAATCAAAGCAACCTATTTATTCACTAAAAAGACTCAGATGAACACAAGGAAAGATGAACACCAAGCCCGAGCTGTTACTCGGGTGTTATACGTGCCACAGTAATTCTTTTGCTGAAAGTAATGAACTGCTCGTTGGTATGAAAATTCAAACAGGTATTGATAGCAAACCAAGCCTTTTGTAACATTTCAAGTCTTCAACACATCAAAATAAAAATACAACCCAGCAATTCATTAATAGGAAATTAAACCCGTTTACCTCTACAAAGTCTTATGTTTATTGTTTTCTTTCTATACCCTTTTCTATCTAATAACCACACATTAACATACTGTCAAAATGGTCTTATCTAGTGTCACTAAACATGTTAAAAAGTTCAAATTTATAGGCATAATGTTATACAAAACTTAAAAAGTGCACAGAAATTCAGTACAGAATTATGAAGCTTGGTATTAGTCATCACTGTTGAAACAAAGGACCAAACACTTCCGTTCATATTACCAATGAGCTGATGACACAACTTTTCAAAACATTTTATATACAAAATTGTGCATGCATCACTTTTATATTATATTAAACGCAACCCTGGTGTTCACTACACTTGTGAAGCACATGACCAAATACACACCAAGACAATATAAGTCGGGCAATAAACAGAATTAGAAACTCAATAAGCCTCATAAGTACCAAATAGAAACATAAATAGACATAGGATATGCCACTGTGAACCAATAAAATATTTCACTCAAGCAGAAGGAACTAAAAATTTATATCCATTGAAAAAAATTCAGCTCTGCATATCTAAAGTGCAGATTAGTTATACATACCCCATCTATGTCAAATAAGTGAAAGATTCCCCTAAGAAACTCCAGAGCTTCGTTTGTCAGCTCCACACTCTGCACCAAAGATGAGATGAAGATTTAACATTAATAACTTAAGTCAAGCAACTAAACACTAAGATCCAAAGATGAATAGAAAATATATTGTTCAAATGCCAGTTGCCCCAGTTTTAAACACCATGGCAATGCGAACATGAAACCTCAAGAAAATTCAAGATGGAGAAGGCAAAAAAATTGATTGGGCCCCATAACACAACTTCACGTTTCTCATCTTGGCCAGAAGGCATAAAGATGATAGCAAGGGTCAAAAAACTCACAATACAAACAATACAACGTATTCACAGTGCAAGCTACAATAGCACAGGGTAATGATGTGGTAACGTAACACCAAAAGTTCACTTCTCAGGTTTTCTCAGAATCTGATGAATAGGCAAGACTCTGCTTATATGCATCTCCCCACTACACTTATCCAAAGACAATATTGCGCCAAGGCAAGCAATATGCATGAGTAGATGAATGAGATGATGGCATCAAGTTCCTGATCCCATTGAAAATAGAGCAATCGGAAAAGACAAAGCCATGTAAACAGAAGTATCACACATCTATAAGGACCAGCTGCCTCCATGCAAGTGAAGAGTAAGAACCACCACAGCCAACTAGCATGCTCTGAGAAGTCGTTTGAGACGGTAAAATTATACTGCTGTAAAATTGGAAAAGCAAGTGTCGTGCAATATGGATGACAGAGGACCAGAAAGGACTCAAATAAACAGACCCGAAAAATCCCAAATGATGTAGATGCATTGTTCTTATAACTGAAAGATATCAAAGTGGCTAGCATTTGCTTCGCTATAAATAAGCAGGATGAGGTTCATTGTAAACTGCAATGATGTCAAGAAAACAACTGAGTACTATGGCTACTGACCCACAAATTATCAACAATACAAAAACGGACTACTTATTTAATGTGTACAGAAGTAACTTGGAATACATAACAAGAGCACTCATCGCCATGTGAATGGTATGGTTCACTTTTCGAATAATTTGTGAGGATTCTATTCTTCTTGAAAGGCCAAAGCTATGATTATTCAAATTTAGGACATCCTAAATCAAGGTCACATTAGTTAGTATTCAGTCGTCTTAATTTATTTTTGCCTAGTTCGTATAGTAAAGAGTGTCCTTTTTCTCATGCTGTTTCTCCTTTTTGCTACAAGGTTACCTTGCCAAAAAGAAGACGAAGACTTATTATAATACGTCAAATGTGCATGGGAAGATAGCTTTAGTAAATTTACTGCAACACAAAATAAGTCAGACCCACAACTGACGGAATCACCTGATCCGCCGCTCGTTTAATTGGAGGTGGAAGATGATCATCGTTGAGTCGTATGTCATTATTGTATCCAAATTTCCTAAGAACAGTCCATGTTGTCTCAAGACGCCCTTTTTCTATAAATAATGCATGGAGAAAGAGGAAACCCGTCAAAGTAAGACCACAGTCATTCACGCCTTCAGGTAGTTTATCTTGCACAACTCTCTTAACACCAACCACTTCAGAAGGTTGAAGCGGAGCATTGAAACACCTGACCTGTTATGAAAATAGTACGTGATACCAGAGCTGCTATAACACTTAATATAAACCTGCAATATCTTTTCCATATAAATGGAAGAACGAACAACAAACAAATCCTAATCTACTTGACATACAAAATTAAATTGCTTCAGTAATTTCACAAATAATTTGAAATTTCAAAAATTATACAGACTCAGAGAGGGAGAGAGTGACCTGGAAATCATTCAACTCTTCATCACTAAGTGCGCCATCCCTATCATGATCACAAAGAATGAATATACGTTTCAAAGCCCTCACACAACGAGGCTTTAGAGTTTGTGCTTCCTGATCAAATAATGGTCCAGTTGGATGGAGAACAGCCTTTTGTGCATAGTAGAAAACTTCAGGGATCTGCAAGAGAAGTAATTTCAATATTCAACATCAAGGCAAAATCAAGACACATGTAGCTAAAAGATTGAGATTAGAAGAGAAAAGACAGACAATATGAGCACATATCAAAAAATACACATTCCTTGAATTGGTCAATGTATACAGATCATGAAAAAAAAAGTATATACCACCAAAAAAATTCTAATATGCCTTTTTCTCAACCACAAAATTGTTATATAATCATATCATAATTTATCATTTATACTTGCAACAACCTCCTATTCTGTTTACTCAGAATCAAGGGATTCTCTTCCTCTTGAAAATGTTAGCGGTAATCTTTGTTTGTTTATTTTTTATTTACTTATTTTTTTTTGTAGTTTTAAAATTTATTTTTCTTTCATATCATTAGTCACTCAAGTTTCAATTGATGAATCTTGTAAATCAACAAATGTGGAATAGGTACTTGTCCAGTGTTCAACAAAACTTCTTTTGCTTGAAACTCATTGAATGGTAAAAATTAGGAGCTCTAGAAAGTTATTAAGAAGGGTAGTTTCTCTCTCTCTCTCTCTCTCTCTCTCTCTCTCTCACACACACACACACACACACTTGCTTTGAAGCCACTTTGAAACTATAACTAAATAAATAGGGTAAACTACTCGTCTTCAAACCGTGTTTCTTATGCATGCATGATCCTGTGAGCAGCTTCTTAAGATAGCACTTCTGAGAAAGCAACTGGATATTGGTCTCCAAAGTATGAATACGCAAAAAAAGATTACTAAGCAGTATACACATCAACAATAAATTGAAGACAGAAAAGTGAAAGCAGGTTTCAAGGCTTGCCTGTATGTGTTTACACGCTGAACATTCAATACAAGTTTCAATCTCCCGGAACTGTTGCATTATGGGCGACATGACCTGCTCCAAGCTTAGCACATGCTGATCATCCCTCAAATCCAGCTTGCATCCAACCACGATGACAGGAACCCTTACCTGCTCAGTTCATTAGATCCAGATTAATATGGAGAGAAAAAGAAGGCAAAAAAATATCCCAAAATAAATAAAAAGGAACTTAGTTTTTGCGCTTATTCCCTTGATTTTTTTCAGTTTGAGGCATACAAAGGGCAGTCATATGCAGTCTGTGGACACAAGTGCTTTTAAATCAACTTAATTAAAGTCAACCCAGAGCACAAACCTCTAATCTGCGAAGTTCAGGAAGCCAGAAAGTACTTAAACGGTCAAGTGTAGCAGGTTGATCACAGGAGTAAGTCAACACAACTGCATCAGCTCTCTTCAAATCTTCAGCCAGTTTACCTCTATCCTCCATACTACAAAAACAGAAAAACAAAACATAATTAAACTTCAGCTCCAACATAACAAGGGCTGAAAAAATAAATAAATACATAACAACGTCTACATATTTGTATGCATATATGCAGGGGTACTTCTATGCACAAACCCGCTAAAACAGACAGGTTAACAAGGACCCTGTACGAATCTAGAAGACAATTTATCTTCAGTAATCATATGAAGCGACAAATACTTGATAATAACCACAAATTGGATATTAACTGAATACATGAATCTTATACAATGCGACATAGATAACCAGTATTCTATAAACACCTGGCATCAATATATAGCTAGAGAGAGGAAGTAGAACCCAGAAGACATGAGAAAATATAAAGCAAAATAACCCTTCAATACACAACCCCATATAAACAGATGGATTATCTAGTTTTCTATTTGCATCCCACATATAACTTATCTCAATCTTCATACCAACTGCAATATCGTGATACAAACAGTCAAACACAAAAAAAATTACCGTTATTGAGTAAAAAACACCATACACAATGCGGCATGCATATATATATATATATATAGAGAGAGAGAGAGAGAGAAAAAAACCCCTTAAAAAACAGACTAACTAGTATGCTAACCACAGCATGCATACAACTTACCTCAATCTTCACAGTATATGGCAATTACATGATAAAAATATGGAAAATGTATGGTCATTGAGCTGAGGAAACATATAAAATGCCGCATTTGCATCCACATACATAAAGAGAGAGACAAACCCATTAAAACAGACAGATTAACCAGAATCTCAACACATTCCATGCATAAATTTTTCAATAGTAATTGAACAGATAAAACTCATATATGCTGTTTAAAGAAATAAATATATACTTAGATAGAGGAGGGACTGAGATAAGCTATTGATGATACATACATACTCCTCAGTCATTACCATTAACAGAAATAGTACTTCTTTACGCGAACTCACTAAGACAGATTAACCAGCATTTTACGCACATCGCGTAGACAACTTAACTAATCTTCACACTAAAAGGAAATTACATGAAAGGCACACAGAAATAGTACGGTCATGAGCAACAGAAACATATAAAAAGTAGCATTTACATACATAAATACATAGAGGGGAGAGAGAGAGAGAGAGAGAGAGAGAGAAACCCATACAAACAGACAGATTAAGAAGAACTCTATACACACATCCCGTATATAATTTACCTAAATCTTCACACTGATCAGCAATTACACCATACTAATGAGATTTAGGGCTTATTTATTTTGTAATTTTTAAGCTGAAAGCTATTTTTTTCCCAAAAAAGAAAAAAGAGCTAAATGAATTCAGCTTAAACCACCTAATTTTTAGGTTACAACAGTTAAAGAATTTATCTTAAAACTTGAACAGCCAAATTCATGTGATTTTTAAGAAAGAAAGCAAAAAAAATTGAATTTAAAAGCTGCAACCAAATAAAGCAATAAATTGATAGAAAAAGAAAAATAATTGCTCGAGGGATCATAAAAGAATCTCTGAAGTGTCAACCTGAATGGTCATGCGACAACTGCCATATCAACATGAGCACATTCATGTGATTACCTATGATTCAAAAGAAGGTAGAGTTTCTATTATCATGATCTTTTTATCTTCGATTATGGAGGACCACCAAATTGTTACTTTGATTTGGGTGTAGCACGGAAAAAACACAAAAATTGTAGTCCGAGGAAAGAGAACATATAAAATGCATCATATACATACATAAGCACATAAATATACAAGAGATATAGAGACCAATTCACTCAAACAGACAGATTAACTGGTATTCTATACACATCCCGCATATAATTTACCGTAATCTTCACACTAAAAGGCAATTACATGATACTAGCACACAAATAGATACGAACTCATTGAAATAGACATAATATCCAGAACTCCATACACATCCCACATATAATTTACCTCAAGCTTCACACTAACCGGAAAATACATGATTAAAAACACAGAATTTGTAGTCATTGAGCAAAGTTAACAAATACAATACAGCATATACATATATAAATACAGATATACATATAAAGGCGGAGAAAGAAATAGAAACATCATTTAACCAGACAGATTAACCGGTATTCTATACACATCCCGCATATAACTTGCCTCAATCTTCCCAGTAACGAGCAACTATATGATAAAAATCACAACAAAAGTAATGGCTGAGCAAAGTTAACGCATAAAATGCAGCAAATACTTGCGTAAATACACATATAAACAAATATACAGAGGGAGAGAAATAAATTCATTCGGATAGACATATTAACCAGAACTCTATGCAGATACCGCATAAAAATTACCTCAATCTTCACATTAAACAGTAATTACATGATAAATATACAAATTTTGGTCCTTGAGGAAAGATCACATATAAAATGCACTATAGACATACATAAATATAGATATATGCATAAATAAAGGACTGCTTTGGTTGGTTTTTAAGCTCAAGTTTTTTTTGTTTTTTTTTTTGTGGCTTAAAGGTTGAACTGCATTTGGTTGTCCAACTTTTAAGCTAAGGTCATTAGTTGTATTGCCCTAAAACTATAAATTTTAAGCGGGATGCATTCATCGTTTTCTATAGGCTAAGAAAAGCTAGCTTTTTGGCTTAAAAGCTGCAACCAAACAAACCCAATATATATATATATGGGGAGAGAACTGTGCCAAAAAAATATATATGTGGGGAGAGAGAAAAAGGGACAAATTCACTCGAGCGGTCAGATTAACCAGAATTCTACTCGCATTCCACATATGAATCACCTCAATTTTTACACAAAACGGAAATTACATGAAAAAAAAACCCCAAAAATCGTAGTCATTGAGGAAAGATAACATATTATATCCAGCACAAACATGCATAAATACATATATGCATATATATAACCTCAACCTTCAAACTTAACAGCAATTACAAGATACTAGCACACAGATAGATACATATAGAGAGAGAGTATGTGAAGGACCTGGAAGAGGTATCGATGATGGTGACTGGGATACGATCGGGGTACAGATCGTCCGGCAGCCTCGTCGGCGGCAAGACGGCGGGGATGTTGGTCGGGAAAGTATCCGCCGCCGCCGTGACGATCAAGCTCGACTTTCCGGTGCCGCGATCTCCGGCGACGACGATGCGCACCTCGGCGTTCGGCTTCGTTGCTCCTCCCACCATCTTATCCAAAACCCTAATCAATTGATACGAGAGAAAGTGAATATATGATTTGTTATATGTATATATATGTAAGTATATAAGTCTATGGGTGTATATATTGACCTGTTGGCTTGATGGAGGGGACGAATGAAAAGGCGGCGAAAACCCTTGAATTGAGTTGTCGCTGATCTATATGCCAAGGAAGTGGTTGATGTTGAGACGGAGGGCTCGTGGATGTGATGGACGGTGGGGATTACAGGAAAGATGTAGTCTATGCCACCTCAGCCACAAAGATTGATTATTATTTATTGAAATAAATATTATATATGTTTTAATTAGTGATGATGTGATATTTTACAATGTTTGATACAATTATGGAGTCTAATTATTAAATGAAAATATTATGCATTATGCAAGTTTGATTTATCATTTTTACTTATAATTCCGCCATTTGCGTATTCAAAAACGAAAGAAGATGAAGAAGAAAAGCACAGAAATAAGATTCAGAACTAGAGAAAAATGGGAAGGTAACGAGTGTGGGAATTGATTTAGTTTTATCCAGATTCCAAGCTATATTTTACATATTGTACCATGTTATAATTTCTTTTTTTATATTAATACAAATATACATTAGTATTAATTCCGTTGATTAGGCTCAAGTTAAACTTGTTGTAACTTGAGATTGAACCACGTAATTATTGATCTCCTATATTTAATTTCCTGCATATTACTTTATTTGTTTTATATCATGATTCACAACACATTATCAGCACGAGTCTTTACTGGAAAAATTTTACTAGACTTTGCAGGAAATTTATAAAATTATCAAAATGTATATATTGAATTGTTGAGGAATATATCTACGATAGCACCATATTACCTTATTTTGTAACTTCAAATTTAATTATCATCTAAATAATATTTGTGGGCCATATTTTCAATATTACGAGAGAAATGTAAACATGGCCAACAACTCTCCTATAACTCATGGTTGACAAAACAAAAGAAAAATGACAAAAAATGGTAAAGGCTTAGAAACATAAATTACAAGTTTGATGTGATGGTGGGGCAACAAAGTTTTAGGTGATAAACAGAGGCTTAAATTCTTATCATGGGTCTTTTTGTAAGTTTAGTACAAATTGTCATAATTCGAATAGATATGAGAAAAGTATTATTTATGCTTGTTATAAATTTTTTATTCAATAATATAAAAATATTTTCTCAATTTTCTTGTTTATAAGAAAATAAAACTTAGAGATAAGTAAAATAATTTTGGTTCACACAAGAAACAACTTATTTTAAAGTTAAGTAAGTTTTGGTAACGTGGAAAGATTATGATAGTGATGGTTTTGGCTTTGGCTTTGGTTATATCTTTTGATAAATAAAATGTTTCAATATCAAGTTAATCATTGGAATTAATTAAATATGGAACAAAGTAGTTGCAAGAACCTTCTTGTTATTCATTTTCTGTATGCATGTTCATTATTCCTAATATTTGTAGAAGCTTACAGGACCTTTAGCATGGGAAACTTTCTCAAAACTAAGAATGACTTGGTGGAGCATTTGGAGTGACCTCTTGTTTAACTGAGTATATTGATCATTTCTAAATACAATGGTTCAAAAACGAAGTATTTTTTTTATAAAAGTTTGTGGATTTGTCAATATCTATATTTTTACAAACTGAGCAAGTATTGGTTATTATATGTTTTTTACTATATTACTGTCAAGCATGATAACCTGAATTTTTCTTTTAATTTGGGTGCTCTAGCAAATGGTCGAGAAAAAAAAAACTGACTAAGATAAACCATGATTTAGAAAATGAACTAAATTTTTAAATGAACTAAAATTTTATAGATGGTATATACCCCTGTGATGTTTTTATTACTTACTCCTAGTAATCCAGAGTTACATACAGGTGGAAAGAAAAAGTAATTTTACTATTTTGTGAAATATTTAGTAATACCATAAAATTCCATAACAATTTTTGTGGAATAAAGTCATGCAATCTAGCTTGTTTTTCAAACTTTAATAGGAACGAAATTAATTCCTCAGTAAGTTTTGGCCATGGTTGAAGAAAAAGAAAAAAAGAGGTGCCATGCTTTAAGTGAGACAGAAAAGAAAGATATTCGGCCATGTTACAGTGGACTGACTTTTATGTACAGGAGTAATTAAATCCAACAAGGGAAATAATTTTTACTATTTCGTAAAATATTTCAATTTAAATTTTATCATTGAGATTAAATTAATATTTTTTGAGATATTTTTCAGGTTAAAAATATGAAACTAATGACGCAAGTCCATGATGTCTGACTAGACTCCAAATTATTTACTAACTCACTCATATGATTTAAAGGGTGAATAATCGAACCATCTGACATATTAAGGGTAATAAATAATTATGCTTATAAGCCTAACCATATATATATATATATATATATTAAGATTTAATTCCTAGCTTCAACTGAGATGAAATGAATTTATTTATAATAATCACCACTTTCGTATAATTGGTACTGAAAATAAATATAATAACTCTAAAGACCCCTCCGACAAACTTCGTTATATTCCTTATTGTAAATGGTAGAATATGAACTATTGTAGATGATGGCATGGTAGTACGTGCAGACCTTTATCCTAAATATGACATTGTTTTGGCATATTAGAGTTGTCCCTTACATATGAGTTTAAGTTAATATTAAGGGAAATGTAGGATTATTCGCCCCTTTAAAGTTAATTGATTATGCTATTATTGTGAAGTGAAAGTAATTTGTAAGTATGATTATATAATGCTCAGATTTTGGTGCTTTGTGCTATTTATCGATTTTTGGAAAAAGCAAAACCGGCTGAATAAAGTGAATAAATGGCTTAACTATATTAAACATATGAAGTATAAAATTAGAGCTGACAAATCTCTAAATTAATAATTGGAGTTGTTTAATTTTAAAATTATAAGGCACAAAACATGCCTATAGATGGATATTACCGAATCTTATTGTACAACAAGATCAAATTTGAGTATCCTCCACTTCTAGACATATTTGTATTGAGTAAGTACTTTGCTTTTATACAAAGGTATGATAACTCTTATACAAATTCGATGTGGGATAAACAGTTCATTTGTATACAGGGATGATACATACAAAGTTACTAAATGTGTTGAACTTATCATTGGTTGCACTATACTTCTCTCAATCAGGGAAAGAATAATATCATTTTACTGATGAATAAGAAATATTTCATAATGTATTCATTTGAGATTATATTAATTATTGCT
>MKEJ01038932.1:0-26511 GCA_001753735.1 Embelia ribes
GAAATATCCCTCCAGTAAAGACATCATTACAATACTTTTTTTTTTTGGAAATTACATCATTACAATACTTGCATTTCACAGTTTTTGAATCACCATTAATATCAACCCCATGCTCCCATCCTAAATCGGATCTATTTCCATTGGCATTTTTTCTTATAATTTTTTTTTATGAACTACTGGAATTGGGGGTAGACATGCTAGTATTAAAAATGATAAAATTATAAAAATTAAGACCTGACTTAAATAAAATACAAAACAGTGAAACACTAAAACAAAGCCAATAGCAGACCAGAGAACCGACAGTCTCGTACCTGACCCTTAGAGACCTTGAGATGATGAGATGGTTGAGGCCTTAGAGGCGACGACGAGTTGAGGTGACTGGCGAGGCTCGACATTAGACTGGAGATGAGAGGCGACGACCAGACGAGGCAAGGGCTTCTCCTCTTCCATCGTTTATGCGATCGGAGAGAGAAGAGAGAGATCAAAGAATAGAAGTGCACTATCGGAGAGAGAGATAGCTCTACACAATCGGGGGGAGGGAGAGAGAGGGAGAGCAACGTGATTGATTCTCTCTCTAGCTTCTCCTCTGCCTTTATTTATATGAACAGGTAAGACCAAAACAACGCAATTTTTTACTTTTCTTTTAAGTCCCCGAAGTTTTCCAAAATTGTACAAAAGGTCCATAAAATCGCGATTTTACGATTTTACCCCTAGAAAATCATTATTTCACCCGATTTCATCAATTTACAATTTTTATTACGATTTAACTAGATTTTGGTACCTAGAATCGTAAAATTGTGCGATTTTACGATTTAAATAACTATTTTAACAACCATGACTTGAAACAATGTTCTGAAAAGAGGTCACTTCGAAAAGCAAAGCAAATGTGTCTTGCAAGATCGTTTATGACAACAGGGTAGTTGCAATTACAAAGGTGAAATAACACTTCGTCAAGGATCACTTAACAATGCAGAGACCCGTACCGTTTTATTATATATTCGATTGTTTCTTAGTTGGGAGTATTTATATTCATGCAATTTTATGGTTCTTGAAAAACTTACCCATAAAAAACTTACCAGTTGACAGGAATGTTTGTGTGTTATAATTTATTTTTCATTTTAAAGTGCATCACTTTCTATGAATTGTAATTCGTATCTATATAATAAGTCGGGTAATGATTTTGGATAGTTTTTGTAGGTAGATGCAGCATTATTCTTTTTGAATTGATATATTTTTTTCGTTTCATATTAAATGTCGTTTAAAGTTACGACACATGGATAAGGAGGTCGTTAACTAGTCTCGTCTATGTAAAAAAAAAAAATGATATTTTACCACATTATCATTTGCTAAATGCTCAAAAATTAATATGTTGAGTAATTAATAAGGGTAGAATTGAATTTTTTTTTTTATTCAACATTTTTTTTAAAGCCACAACTAGTATGAAACGAAAAAAAACACTTAATATGAAACGAATGGAGTAATATCTAATGAAAAATATGCATATTTTGACACATCTCATATAATACAAGTATAATTCAAGTCTTTCTAACATTTTTTCCGCTTTAAACTTCAGAATAAATATTTAATAACAAAAGATACTATATAATTAAGAATTTTATATCATTAATTTATATATACCATACCGAATTTTTGAAATGTATTTTAACACAAATTTTATATTAATCTCGTCAGTACCTGACAATATTTTTTTGCACGCTCGTATTTTACTAGTTTGGGATTCGGTTTAGCTGGACCTATCTACACATTAGACCCAACTATACATTAGGCCTAAGTATGAGTTAGGCTCATTTTGTACATTAAGACCAATTAGAGGTGGCTACGAGCTGATTCGAATCGAGTATCAGTCGTTTTCGAACTCGACTCGGTTCGAATTTATACTACTCGAATTTGAACTCGACTCGAGTTTAAGTTTAAATCTAAACTCAAACTCGACTTGACCGGAAATGAGAAGACTCGAGTTATTCGAGTTATTCGCGTGCTCAAATGAGTCGAGTTTGTTAATATTGGAACTCGACTCGAACTCGAATTAAGAATAAAATTATATTCATATTCGAGTCTTTTAGTACTTAAATCAAGCCATACTCGAGTCTAATTCGAGCTACTCAACTCCGCCCTAGGATGGACGGGCAACGTCATTTGTGTCCATTTTAGAGCTTTGTTTTTATGTAGGGCATGTTTGGTTCTCAATGAAGTTTCAGTGGTTTTTTACATTAGCTTTGGACATATAAACATGTGTCTTGAAATACATACGACCACTATGCAATACTATACTCTCGGCAGTGTTGGATTCAAAAATTTTGTATATGGGGCACAATTCAATTATTCTATTTAGGGGTAATATCTTTTTTCAATAGATTTTTAAGTGGACTCTTATAGATATATCATAAAATTTTCAAAGTTATACACGTATTTTTTCAAGACCATTGGTGGAAGGAAACTATATTCTTTGATTATATAGAAAAAAAATACTGTTATTTTCAAATAGGATAAAAGCTCGATAAATCAGATAGCATGCAGATTATTTAGACAAGTGTATACCAACTTATATATATTAATAAATAAAAAGAAAATGTAGCTTAAAAGCGGCAATTCAGACAAAAAACTAACCCTTGCAATCAGTCCATATTATTTTAAGAAAGGAAATTGTACATTAATAAAAACTTTATATTAATTCTCATAAAGCTAATGTGCCAATATTGGGTGGCTAACAAGAAGGCAAGGGTTCATAACCTTTGCTATATTTACCTTACAATTTTGAGATACTAATATTCGTATATTTTGATTTAAAATTGTTTGAATCCATCACAATCTACAATATCCCATAAGCAGCGGTGGCAAGCGCAAAATTTGCAACCTTTTATATTACAAAAAATTATATTCAATTCAGTCGAGAAAATTGATAATATATTAATGATTATTATTTATAAATCAAACATAAAGATGAAAATAAAATACAAATAAAAAAAATACCACAATACGACAAATTTAGATATGAAAATAAAATTTTCTAACTTCTTGATCAATCTACATTTAGCTGAAATAAGGACAAGAACTGCCAATTATTTAAATATTTTTCTTACCTTTTAAGATGCAAATTTACTTATCAAATATTTGTATTCAAGATTTTCTAATATACAATAGATAAAATTGATAAATCACTCAATCTATCATGTAATATTATCGATCTCAAGTATGATTTGATAAGTTTAAGTTTTGAAAATCTTCTTTCTACGGATGCAACTATCATAGGTATGGGCAATAATATACTATATGCAATTTATACATTGTGAAAAGAATCCAAACTTTTAACGTAGTCAAACACTTGAATTGGATTATTAGCTTCTATGGGAAACATGTCTTTTAAAACTCTTAACTCACAATATAAATCAATCCTATCAAGGCCCACATATTCTCCAAGTTTCAAAATTTTTTCTAAATTTAAGCAATAGTTTTTCAAATTATTCTCATTCAAGATTTTGTATTTTTTCAAATCAAAAAGAAAACCAAAGATACTTTCATATTATATTTAAATAATTCAACCAACCATTTTATTTATAATAAATTAAACATTGCATATCATATTAAAAAAAAAAAAGGAAAAAAAATAGATTAGAAAGAAAAAACTTGATTAATTAGATTTGTTGATGGAGCCAAGAAAAAAAAATTGGTATATTGTTTTAATTTTATTTGATGGAGCAATAAGGATAAATTAGAAAGCTTCAATAAAGACTTGAGACTTGAAATTTTCTTTTCACAGTGTAGTAGTAAGATGAAAAAGTAAATTGATTTTAAAGTTAATTGCTAATTGTGATTACCAAAAAAAGATAAAAGTTAGTTAGAAATTAGATCACACTAAATTAGATATATTTATTCCAAATATTTGATTTTAAAACTAATTAATAATCAAATTCTAAAAATGAGTATTGGATTAATTTTTTTTATATGAAAATAAATAAATATGATGCCAAAATTTTCAGTTTTTATTAAAAAATATTTTTTATTCTAAAATAGTTTTTATACATATATATATTAAAAAAATTTAAAAATTTTGGGACACCTTAGTTTTGGGTGGCTAAGACGATTGTTTTAATTGTCTTATGAAAGATCGCCAATGCCCACAAGTATCTTACAAGTTACTTTTATCTCAGTCTCCGACAATTAATGAATTTTATTTTCATGAATGCAAGACTTAGAAAATTTTACGCAAACATAAATATTTATATGACCTTTCCAAAATATTCGAAAGAACTTCTATGGATATTTTCTTCCAATTGATTAATCAATTATCAATTAACCAGGTATCAAGTGGATTATGTACAAATTATCTTGATTAATCAATTACCAATGCCAGGATTTGAATCACTCGGCACATCATAATTATGGCCGAAAACCCATCAATGAGACGTTCACCGTCGAGCATCGATGTCCGTGTCATCATAACAACATCATATCGAACCAACCAAATATAGAGAAACGTACCAAAAATTACACTTCGTAAAAGGATTTTAAATACTTAAATAACATTTCCTATTTTCTTATGTGCATTATTAGTAGTACTTCACTACATCAACAAACGCAAGTTACATATAAGGTCCTTCATATGTATGCATCATACTAAACTCAAGTAAAGGAAAAAAACAACCTATATTGTACTAGTTTTAACAACCCAAATGAGATTCTCAGAAGGGAAAAAATGGCACACGGGACCCGCCCCTGGTCGGGTCCCGACCACCTTGAACGCGACGTGATCCGGGTCCCACTGCGACGTGTCCATGTGGCACACACCGAGAGCATCGACCCTCTCTCCATTTTCGCCCTCAAGCTTGACTTTAAACAACTTGTGATCACTCTCTTGGCCATGACAATAGAACACCCTATAAGGGTAAGGCATAGTGTGGCAAGCCAACATCCTTGCGGTCAGAACCTCCTCGACCTCCTCCAAAACGGTGTAGTTTTGGAGATCGACGCTATGCTCGGAAACAAAATTCGTGGTCAGGACCTTGAAATCCGCGTCCGATCCAAAGACGTCACGTGCCGAGTCGAGCATGGATTCTAGTGACGTGGCGCAGAACTTGGTCTCTCCTCTCAAGGGCTCGTCCTCGCACTCGCTAAGGGTGTTCTCCATTGCTTTGGCTTGCGGTGAGTGTTTGGGGAAGGAAAAGAAATCGAGGATTTTCGGGAGGTGGGATAAGGAGAAGGGGATGGAGTCGGATTCGTCTCGGGGTAATAGGCGAGGGGATTTGGAAGTGTTTTTCACAGAGAAGTAGATTGGGATTTTGTTACCAATTTTTAAATCTTCTAAGTTGAAGTACACATTGAGTGTAGGGTCCTTTTGGAGTGCTATATGTTGGTGCTTGGGCTTGTTAAGCATAAGAGGCACATTATCAATAACATTGTTTGTGCAATTTTTCTCTTTAATCTCCCTTGAGTAGATACCCTATAAGAAAATATAGAACAAATTACTTTTCAAAACAATGTAAATGAATGAGTATGAGGGTCTAAGTTAGGAAAATTGCTATACCTTCAAAAGCTATATATGTGCTAGTTTGGTTTTTCATTAGAATTATCCGGTTGATTTGGTTTTGTTCGCGGAGTACTCGGATCCGATTCTTGTGTTTTCACTAGTTTCAAGAATAAAACGAATCGACTTAAAAGCTACGCTGTTTCATGTCATCTTCGATACCATATTAAAAGATTTTTTGAGATCAACAAAACCAACTTTTACAGATCCCTAAATGTAAAAATGATTTTCGTGTTCACTCTTATTTTCAAAACCAATTCATCATATGTGGTTACTATAGCTTTTACGTTTTCCATATCAAGAGGAGATACTATTGAGAACCTTCATTAGAGCATTCCCACCAGCCTTTCTGATTTGATTTTTATATTTTATTACTTTATAAAAATTAATTTATCATACTACAAATTCACCTTTTAGAAATTACCCACATCAGTCTTTTTATAAAATTTGTTAAAAATTACTAAAATAATTATATATTATAGACTAAACACAAAAATTTGTTTTAGCTAATCTTAACCAAAGTTTTGTAGCTTTTGTTAAAAAAAAAAAAACTTTTTGGTAGATCAATTATGAATAGTAGATTTTTTCTTATTGAAAAATCTACTGTAGCATTTGAGGAAAGTTTTCTAAAAATACAGAAAAATAAAAAGATTGATGTGATATATTTCTGATTCAAAATTTCTCATTTGAAAAATTAAATGGGAAAAATCTTTTGTTTAGAAAGTCTCTTGTGAATGCTCTTACTTGTCTTATGGTAGGAAAAAGATTTATGGAACCAACAAAGACACCTTTATCTAATTTCCTTAAACTAGAATACTAGATGCTCCTAAAAAGTTTATCTTACAAATTTTATTTATTCCTCAATATTGCAAAAGTTTAAATCAATTTCTAAAATCAAACAAGAATTCCAGATACTATTATGTTTATATAAGCTACAGAAAATTGTAAAGAAAATAAATTTTACCATGAAATATAAATAAATATGCAAAAATAGTTGAAATGAAATAAGCTTAATTTATATGCATCAAACAACAATTTTATCAGTTCGAGCAAAGAAAGAAACTTCGCAGAAGCCAAATCGAAAGAAAAAATACACCTAGCTACTTATTCGATAGAGAAAAGGATCGAATTGATAAAGATGTCGATCGAATTAGTGAGAAAAGAAAACGGAATCGCCAAAGAAGGAAAATTAAAAAAAAAAAATGGCTCTGGAAACCATATATAAGAAAATTATTTCAGAATAAAGTAATTGAAGAAAATTATTACCTGTGAAATGATTAGCAAAATAGAGAAGATAAAACTGCAAGAAGCAAAAGCAGAACCCATCATCTTCTTCTGTTTTCAAAACCAGATTTCCCTTTCTTCTCTCTTCAGCTTCTGAAAATAAGGAATTTATTTTAATGTATGGATATATATATATATATATATATATATATATATGAGGGGTTGTATCTTGTTATCCCATGCATTATGATTAGCCTTTTGTAATTTAATTTAATCATACAAAAATATTAAATAAAGTAGAAGAAAATAGTAGAAAGTTGTTATGAACTTTAGTGATAAAAAGTCAAACCACAATATTTTTTTCAATATCAATTTCATGACACTTGCTATAGTATAATTTGATCATTATTAATTAAGGACAATTCTATTGGTACCTATTATTATTATATTTTTACATCATATTAATATTGGTATACTTCTATTTCATGTTATTAATGTTATTGGCACCAAACTAATAAAATTAGATTTAATTTGCTCTACTGGTACCACACTAATTATTTTTAATACCACATATCATATTAGCACACATTATCTTCTTTCTCTAAACCCTAATTTCTTCAATCAATATACTTTGTCTCTAATATATATATTTTATTCTATTTTGAATAATTTATTTAAGATTTGATTATCAAATATATGTTTTTCAATATAACTAATATACATACATATCTCTCTCTATATGTATACACACATCTCAATTTGTATCTATATTGTCTGAATTTAGAATTTGCTCAATACCCAAAAGAAAATGTTCAATCTTTCATCTGAATTGGTTGATTAAAAATAAATTATTTGGTACTCTCTATAAATTATTCAATACCCACAACGAAATATTCAATTTTTTCTTATCTAGGTTGGGTGATAGATACATAATTGACTGATTCCCATAATGGAATTTGGGGGTTTATTTATTCTTTTGATGGGTTTGTAAAATGATATTAAAGGTATGAATGGGAAGTGTACATATTATCAACTATTTTAAAATGCTAAGAATAATATTTTAAATCATTT
This sequence comes from Embelia ribes, assembly GCA_001753735.1. NCBI lineage: Eukaryota > Viridiplantae > Streptophyta > Magnoliopsida > Ericales > Primulaceae > Embelia > Embelia ribes. Next base: position 7,838 of record MKEJ01038932.1, read on the forward strand.
TGATGTTGCCATAAAGATGAAGCCATGATTATTTTAGAAATTGATTACAATTTTGTGAAATTGGTTTCGACTTTGTGAAAATAATATTTTTTTTTGAAATTGTAAGTTTTTTTATTTGTAACATACTTTCATTAATGTTATATAGTTATAATCTATTAGTTACTCTTTTAAATTTAAAAAAACAAATATTATGTGAGGTGCTAATAGTTATTAGGTGTGGTGTTAATAGTTATTAGGTGTTGTGTAAGATGCTAATAGTTATTAGGTGTGATGCTAATAATAATTTGAATTAAAAATTAAATAAGATATCAAAAATAAAATTGTGAGTGCCAATAGTATTGTCTTTATAAACAATATTTATCTTGAGAATAAATTACAAAGTTAGACCCCATATTTCTTTGCATTTGTGCATTTCAACCCAGATAGTCACAGTTGTAGTACCTACACCCTTGGAGTTTATATGATGGCTAGGATTAGTTTGGATGGTTTACAAGGTGTAACTGCCGCATCATTTGTCATAGATGACGCATTTCCATCGTCTATGTATCTTATTAACTTATGTTGCTAAGAAGTGAGATTTTATACATACTTATATGTAGAAATTTTCTACATATCAATATACATGTGCTGACACGTAAGAGAGTGAGTGATTTTTTATTATAACATTAATTTCTCTTTCTTACGTGTCAATATTTTTTTCTTTCCTACGTGTCAATATTTTTTTCCTATATGTCTATACATATATGGTGGTATGTAGAAAATTTATACATATAAATATATATAAATTCTCCCTCCATTGATGACGACTAAATATCTCACCATGTACTCTATATGGACGATATGGTATTAGCTTTCGCTATCTCCTTTCCTTGTGATGACTAAAAAGATAAACGTATCAATTGACGACTTCAGAATAGTTTTTTGCTAGTTTGGTATCCAAAGAACATGTGTTTGACCATTTAGTGGCATCAATTGACTATTATACCCTAAAATGCCAACAAATCGAGTTCAATAATTCAACTCTACAAAATGCCTCTTTTTAGTTATACGAGGAGGTTACACGTGCGATGCATGTAGACTAAATATTTGTGATATGGAATTTTATCACAATGGACGAATTAATAAAAACAAAATACACATACAATAAAAATAAAGACATAGCAAAAGCATTAACTTTGTACAATTTCAAACGTGAAAAAAGTGTAAGGTTTGGGACATAAAACTTATTGCAATAATAGAGCATGCTAAGTTACATTAATTTTGCAAAAGAAATGTTGCGACAATCGAGCATGAAAATTGAGTTCTACAAAAACTACGGAAAAACAAAAACTTGAAGAAAATGCTTATTTGAACCTCTTTTTTCTATGAGGGCATAATTTATGTGCAATATTTATGGGCAAAGTAAGAAAAAAAATATGTATTGATATTATAAATTAGAAGAAAATTCGATGACTTATATATATACGACCAAAAAATCTTCAAAATGTTCTTCCCTTATTCATACATTTATAAAAGGGTGCAAAATCAAAATTAATAAATCAACAATAAACCACAATTAGTTAGGGAACAATATGTTTTAGAAAAAAAATATTATTTTAAAAGTAAACACAAAATTCTTATCGTTGATTTATGTCACAAAATATTATAAAATTTTTATATGTCTCTAGATCTAGAAAACCCGATAATTGCATAATGATAAATATTGCATTCCATATTTTCGAAATTCATATATATCATCAATCTCATAAAACATAATATAAAAAATTAAACAATTACCTACTTCTCGCTACCATTGCTAACTTGTTGGTTTGAAGCAAGATTTTAAATATCGTTTGTTACAGTTGCATGACGTTTTCGGGCAATACCGGCACCGTTACGGACCGAGATTTGGTGAGGATGAAATTATTGTCCGTATCGGCCGAAACAGTCATGTATCAATAATTACACCATCGTATCGGTTTGTATTGGTCCATTACGTATTGAAAAAAAAAATCAACAAAAAGATTTTGCAAATATGAAAAAAAGTTTGCGATTCCGATTTTCGCTACCTCTCTATTATGAAAGTTACGCTCAGAAATCTTTACACATCCATCATTACTGTTACAACAGCTTCCATCATTATTTATAACATCTGAAGAGGTGTATGGTGGGAAAGTCACCCATGGACTTGGAAATTTTGTGATAGAAAAAGTTCATGTATTATGTTTAAGAATGTTAAATTTCATTACTCTCCATGAGGATTTGAGAAGATTTTGGGTGCTCAAAATATTTACAAAATTGAGGAATTAGAATACGGGGTTTAAGTAAGAAGTCAATTTGCAGGATGGATGTGGTATTAAATTAAATGTAATAAATATTTTTATTTACTTATTATTTATTAGCAAGTATTTTGGATAATTTAGCTAATTACTTATTCGTCCTTTGTTGGTCTTTAAGTGTGTGAAAAGTTTACGTAATTTTGTGGAGTACGAAAGGATATATTTGGAATGCAAAAAGAAAGAAACCTTCCATATTGCTTACGCTTTTAAAGTAAAATTAGATTAGCATCGACAAATCTGATGATCGCATTGGTTACAATTTTTTTTTCCTTGCTCGTAAAAATCCAATTAAACTACTATTTTGAGCCATTTCAATCAAATAATTAGTTTATACTTATTTTTCTAATTCGGTATATGTCTTTTTTGTTAAGTTAACATTGATAATCAATCATTTAGCCAAAAACTACGATGGGTTTTTTTCTGGAAAAAAGTTAAGTCATAAGAAAGTTATTTAATCATTGTGGTAATTTTCAATTTCTTTGAAAATCCTTGAGAGCATATTTGAAGGCCATTCGAGGTTGTGAACCCCTTTACCTTTTATTTTCCAAATATAGAATTAAGTGTATATCTGTCCACACCTAAATATATGCGGGTGTAAGCGCAAAATTCTGAAACTATTTGCATTTAAAATTCATATCCATAAACATCAGGGGCCTGGGTGCAATGCAGTCTATATATATATATTTAAATTAATGTAATCCATCCAATTGCCGACATCACTACAAATTATTTTGTATTAATCCGTGAGTCGTTCACCAAATAGTATAAGAGACATAATTGTTCACACACAAAAAAATAAAAAATAAAAAATAATATATATATATATATATATTTTTTTTTTCAAAATTTATTTAGTGTTCTACATGAATATAATATTTTTAGATCCATTTTAATTTCATACTTAAAATAAAAAATAAGGAAAATGAAAACCCACTATATGTTATAGTAATATTTTCCAACATGACCATGTCCATACATATGGGATGATATATCTTGCATTTTTCAACGACTGCAAACATAATCTATCGTTATAATATCCGACAATTCATAAATATACAGACATGCATCTTTCATTATCATTACAACATTTGGAGTATATTGCTAAATAAACGAAGAATAGTATAGATGTTATAATGGAATGACATATCTTGTATCGTTTGACAAATTGCAAAAATAATTTAATGAGATATTATGGCATGATTCATAATCGCAGAGACGTGTATCTTTCATCATTCTTACTATATACATTCCCAAATATTTAGTTATTTAAGTAAATGTGACATAACTCGCAACAAGTAATTATAAATGTTATAAGTTAATGTCATTGTGTATCATGGATGTCATGTTTTAAGGGTTTTAGAGCTGACTATCAGATTAATTTTATATTTTTTTCAATTTAAAGAAGTTTATTCATTTTTAGAGTACGCGGTCATTTTTAATTCAATCATTCATTTTTAATAGTAGGGAACTCATAACTCGTAAGATGTAAACTTTTTGTAACTTGAGAAGTTACAACAATACATTCTTCAACAAGTTGTGTAGCACAATTACTCTTCATTAGTTAATTAAAAACAAATCTATTATTTGAAAAAATATTAATTTATTTAAAGAAGTAACCATTTGGAGTTATTATCAGGTACTTGTTATCCCTAAGATGCTTTTAATATGTGTGGATTAGTGTGACAAATTAATGGCTAGTGGAACTTAGTAATCTACTATATACAGTATCTTTTTAATCTTAAGTCTCTTTCATATATATACACATTAATTTTCCCTAAAAATAATTCCATTGTGTATACTGTTTACCATGGACTATTGCTAATAAGTAATCTTTTTAAAAGGCAACTTTGATTAAAAAGTCAAATATCTGAAATTTGTCAGCTTTTTGGTACTTTTGACCGCAGACTTTGTTGATAATTTGGCACATGAAAACTTTCTCGAAAAGGTTAATTTTATTTTTAGGCCCTAAATTATAAAATATATTTTATTTTTGTCTTTGTACTTAGTATTAAGTAGTTTTAGTCCTTAAACTCAATATATTATACATTTTTAGTCCAAAAAATTTACATATTGTGCATATTTATCTCTAAATCTAAAGATGCCAAAGTTCTTGTTAATTCTAATGTATTTTAAATCATTAAAAATTATATTTTTAAAAATAAAATATGACAACAATAATGTGGTGTTTAGATTTAAGATTTTAAATAATTTCTTATTAGCTTTAACATATACTGAGATTTCGTGTTATTCTATATGTATTAGTTAAACACTTAAATTAGAAATAGAAATAATATGATGTTTGAATTTAAAATTTTCAAATATCAAAAGTTTGAACCAAAAGATATAAAAAAGGAAAGAATTATGTGCAAAAGTTTGTATCATTATCATATTTAATAGAGACTTTTAACAATGTTAAAGTAAGAGACGAAAAATACACAATACATAAATTTTAGGGACTTAAAGTTTACAATATTAAAGTATGGGGACAAAAATGAGACCTAACCTATAGTTTAGGGATGAAAAATGAAATTAATTCCCATGGAAACACATTACATAAATCCTTGAGAGAAAAAGTGCTACTTAATAAAAAAAAAAAAAAATTCCCACGTGCTAATTGTCTTGTATCTTCTTATTATTATCATATAATAATTAGATCATCGGATCCGCATGAAAGCAAAAGTAATAGCAAGAGCAAGAGTAAAAATGTGACGGTATTAAATTTGAAGATCAAAAATTGTAAGAGCAGAGCGTAAGCAAAATAATGGATGGATTTTTCTTCGCTGAGAATTTACATGTAATTTTATAGTAGTATCTAATAAAGGTCATTAAGTGAAATAATTGTATCTTATGATAGTAGTCTAAAAGGTTGAGCAATCAGCTAAGCTAATTTTCATGGGCCTTGTGAGTGTCTAATTGTTGTGCTATGTAATTATGTTAAAATAATGTAAGAGGAAAAAGAAATTATTATTGATGTGTTGGCTTATATTAAACAAATCTTTTTATATGGTTAAGATTTATAAAGCCAAATAAGAAAAATAGTAATACTAACCCAAATATGAAATAAATCAAATTCCCTCCATCTGTAAATATTTACTCTTTGTTTCAGGCGTGCAAGAAATATTAGACATTTCTATTCTTGAATGTTGGAATATTCAGATTGCCCCAAATAAGTGGTAGGGACAAGGATGCTTTTGATAATTTATTATACAAAATTCAAATATTGAAAACTAATTTTTTTGTTTTGACTAAATTGTGTATCTGTCAAACTCATCGATTATTTACTCACACAATGAGTAATAAGGAAATTAAATCAATCTAGAAACTAAATTAAATATTACTTGCTAATGATATATTTAGTGTAATATTCCCTTCTAAGGTGAAATGAAAGGTAAATCCGTATTAGACATTAAAAGCTTCACTTCTAATCTATCAATCTTCAAAAAATAATATATTCCCTCGAGTTGAGCTGCAAAAATTTAGAAGTCGATAAAATACGATTCATAAAAAACTGATGATAATACTCCTCAAAATAGAGAATTTATAAATCGACATTAACAGTACTTGATTTAAAAATACTACATGTACAGTGGATCGAATCGAAACATATAAAAGAGTATTAGTGGTAATGGAAAATTTAGGATAGATATTTGAATATATTATCAATTAATTAAGAAATTTATGTTGGTAGAAAAGTCAAAGAATGGAGAAATTTTTGGGAGCGGCAAAAGATTGATGGAAAAATTAGGGATATGTTTGGTGGTAGAATAAAGTCATGGGTGGTAGACAGGTAGAGTGAAGATTGTAAATAGGCTGTTACTGTTAAAAAAAAATAAAAACTTATTTAGTGCAAAAAATAAATTGTGGTGGAGGAACCAAAATTCAAACTTGAAATTGAGAAAAAACTAAAAGCCACAATTAATAAGAATTACTGTCCTAACAAATAATAGCAACATATTTTACTTTTGTATGTCAAAAAATAATTGTGTATTTTATGTTATAAGATATTCATTTATTGCAAACAAGTGGTATTATCATAATAGCCCTTTATAATGGGGTAATGAGGTCATGAATATTTTATTCGAATATAGGTTAAATATTTGTTAGTACACTAAATTTTCAGTCAAAATCTAACTAATATATCAATCTAACAGTTCTTTCATTAACGATCCGTTAGTTGCTACCTCGGGGAACAATTTTGGTCTTTTTAAGAGTTAAGTATCAGTCAGTCACCAATATTTTATTAAAAATTCAATTGATAAATCAACCTAAAATTTGTTTGATGCACTAAAATTTTAACTTGAAATTTAGAAAAAATTACCACTTGTTTGATTTTCACTTGAATTAAAAAAAATTTCAATTAATGTAGAGAAATAAATTAGTTTATTATTAGTTTTCCGAAGATAACCTTATTAAATAGAAGAGATTTTTTTGAGAATATGTAAATATGACATTATATAGAGGTATTTTAGTAACTTTTTTTTGTCTTAATTTCTAATTAAAAAACAGTGGGTTATATATTGGAATGAATAAAAAAAAAAAACCGAGCCTTTTATAGACGGACGAGTAAAAGCCACAAATAATAAGAATTTCTCCACTCACAAATAATAGCCACATGTTCTCAAGTTTTAATATCCAAAAATAATTGTATATTTTCTATTCTAACATATTCATTCATTGCAAACATTTAGTGGATTGTCATAATTGCCCTTTTATAATTGGGTAATAAGGTCATGAATATTTTATTAAAATATGAGTTAAATACTTGTTAGCATACCAATTTTCCACTCAAAATTTAATTAATACACCAATTAGTAAACTAAGTTACGATTTTGATCCAATTGGTATACCTTACGTTTTATGTCAATTTTTTCGACCATAACCATTAACGATCCATTAATTGCCATGTCGGAGGGCAATTTTGATCTTTGTAAGGGTTAAGTACTAGTGAGTGTACCAATTTTTCATTCAAAGTTAAATTCATACACCAATCTAAAATTTACTTAATTAATAAATTGTACACCAATCTCCGATTCTTGAATATTTTGCCAATAGAGAGGAAATAGAATGATAATTTTATACATACAGATATGTAGAACTTTTCTACATACTATTTATCAAAATGTGACACATCGGATTTGTGTTAGTGTCAATATAATATTTTAAAGAACATGGGCCCACAAAAATCTTATATGACACATTCTAAATGTCAGTATGTAAAAACACCATACATATTTACATTTATAACATTCCAATATGAGAAAATATATGCTTCATCCAAACCCATATCATACCTCATTCACCTTGTTGGTATTACCAATCCAGAGACCACTTTCATGCAAGAGCGTATAAGAAGATTTTGGGGCCTAAAGCAAAATAAGTAAAGGAGACTTTTCAAACAAACAAAAAAAAAAAACTTTTATTCAAAAATCTCATAAAGGGTGGAGAAAAATCTTCTCTATAATAGCTTTTGGTAATTTCTGTTACTAAAAGGTTGAATTTTTTAATTTTAATGGTCAAATTTGGCAACTCCAGTGGCACAAATTTGCATAGATCTTCGTAAATTAAAATGGCACAAAATTATCTAGAAGATAACAAGAAGGCATATTATCAAATAATTAAATATTGGACAAATAATGTGATTTAGCGTACGGAATCCATTAAATAAATTGCAAAAATATATGATGTTATAAAGAATCTGATTCTGAATTGTCTGATAGCACATCGATTGAAGGAGAGTAGTAAAAAAATCTAAACTAAAAACATTGACGTGTTACTTTTATTATAATACTTCCTCTATTTCACAATAACTGCAATATTGTTATAAAATATTCATTGATGAGATATTTTACTGTAAGTGGTACAAGTATGTAGTCCAATCATTAAATATAAATACTATGCGTTGTGCAAGCACGACCCACCGCTATTAACTTATAACACATAACTTTGTCTATAAAAAGAGATACAAGCAGAGAAGAAAAACGCTCCGTAGAAAACAAAAAGCACAGAAAAAAACGCGCACAAAGAGATCGGAAAAGAGAGAAAAAAAAGAGAGAAACTAAGAGTGAGAATGAATCCAATTTGATCCAAATTTTCAGCTTTATTGTATATATTGTATTATGTTGTAATATCTCTCTTTATATAAATAAAAATATGCATCGGTATTAGTATCGTGGACTAGGCCTAAGTTAAATTGTTTTAACTTGAGGCTGAACCACGTAAATCTTGGTCTCCTATTTTAGTTTACTGCATATCATTATATTTGCTTTCTAGCATGATTTATAACACGTTATCAGCACGAATCTCTACCAGAAAAATATTGTTAAATTCTGCAGGAAATTTTATGAAATTGTCAAGATATATATCTTAAATTTTTTAGACAAATATATATATGGTAGCATTCGTATATTTGTAAGTTGTTTAGTTACGAATTCATTAAAGACCTCAAACATCTTTTTCATCGCCCAGAGGTTGTTTTATATCAAATTTTATTTAGATGTTGTCAAGATAAATAGGGCCATGATGGCTTAAGCATGGTAGGCCTAGTGTAAAGGTAAGCTTTCATAATTCGAACAGACACGTGGGAAGTAGTTTTTACTATTTCATAAATTATATCTATTTTAAATTGATCACTGAGATTAAATTAATATTTATTTGAGATATGTTTCCGGTTGAAAATATGATGGCATCATACTACTAGAGTAGCTATGATGACTCGCAACCCATGGTGAAATAAATAGATATATATATATGGTCGCCAATTGAAACTTGGAATGGGATAAACTTCAAGCAACAAATGGAGAAATATGATCCGAGGAAAAATTGACTAATCTATAGTTGCATGAATTCCAGGCGTAATTAAATTCAAGAAGTAATTTTATTATTTTGTAAAGTAATTTTTATCAATGATAAATTAAATGTTGATTTGCAATTTGTGGAATAAAGCAATTTAAAGTCGTGGCCATGTTCGGCTAAGTTTTAGCCATGATTGGTAAAATAGGAGACTGGGCATGCAAGGATAACTACCCACCATGCGCCAACCATGCGTTGTCCATATTATAACTCATCTTATCATTGAAATTTTATGAATTTGTCAAAATCTATATTTTTACAAACTGAGCAACTATTGGTTACTATATGCTTTTCACTAAATTATTATCAAGCATGACCATCTGATTATGTCTTTTAATTTGGATACTTTGGCAATTGGTTGATGACTTTTGTGTTCAAAATTAATGAAGATGGGTCATGACTTAGAAAATGAACTAACGGTTTAAATAAACTAAAGTTTTATAGATGATATATACACCTGTGATGTTTTTATTACTTACTCTTGGTGATACAGAGTTATTAGACATACAGGTGGAAAGGAAAAGAAATTATACTATTTTGTGAAATATTTTAATTCAGTAATACCATAAAATTCCTTGGCATTTTTTTGTCGAATAAAGTTATGCAGGTAGCCTAGCTTGTTTTTCAAACATTAATAGAAACGAAATTAATTCCTCCACAAGGAAGAATAGGACAAAAGGGCCCCATCCTTTAAATGAGGAAGAAATTGATAAAAAGATAAAGGTATTTGGCCATGTTACAATTGACTGACTTTCATGTACAAGAGTAATTAAATCCAACAAGGAAAATAGTTTTTACAATTTCATAAAATATCTCAATTTAAAATTTATTATTGAGGCTAAATTAATATTTGTTTAAGATATTTTTCAGGTTAAAGATATGTACTTGATGGATCATGTTTAGAATGGCCGACCAGGCAACAAAATATTTACTAATATACCCACATGACTTAAAGGGTGAATAGTCAAGCCCTCTGCCATATTAAGGGTACTAAATAATTATACTTATAAGCCTAGCCATATATATATATATTCATATTTAATTTTTGGCTTCAACCAAGAGTAAATGAATTTATTAATTATAATCACCACTTTCACATAATTAACACTGGAAATAAATATGATGACTCTTAAAGGATCATTCCAACCATTTTTTGCTACATTCATTGGTATGAATGATAGAATGTGAGCGGTTGTAGATGGTGTCATGGTAATTGGTGCGAGTCCTTAGCCTAAATATGACCTTGGTTTGGTATATTAGAGTTATTCCCTACATATGAGTTTGAGTAGATAATGAGGGAGAGGCATAATTATTCGCCCACTTATAGTGAATTGATTATATCATTATTGTGGAGCGAAAGTAATTTGGGAGTGTGATTATAAGAGGCCCTGATTTTGGTGCTTTATATTATTCCTCAATTTTTGGGGAAAAAAAAATGACTAAACAAAGTGAATAAATGGCTTAACTATATTATGACTTAACTGACTTAAATATATTAAGCATATGAATTATAAAATTGGAGATGTTGACAAGCCTATTTCGTAATTTTAAGGCACAAAACATGCCTAGAAATGGGTGTTCCCAAATTTGGTCTTACAACGAGATCAAATTTGACTATCCTCCACTTTTACACATGTCTGCATTAAGTAAATACTCCGCTTCTATATAACGGCATGATAACTCTTACACAAGTTCGATGTGAGATAAATTGTTCATCTGTGCACATGAATGATACATACAAAAGTTCCTAAAAGTGTTTAACTTATCATTTGATTGCACATACTTCTCCTAGTTAGGGAGAGAATAATATCATTTTGTTGATGAACAAGAAATATTTCAGAATATATTCACATGAGATTATATTGATTACTGCCATAGAAAAGATTAAGGGAAGATTTATCTCAAGTTATGTATTGCAAAATCTTTGCATACTAGCAATAAATGTGATGATTCTAATAAAAATTGCTTGGGACAATATATTACAGAATCTATGTAATACTCGTGGATATAAAGATATTGGAACACAACAAATCTTATTGTTCTAAAATGTCAAAGAGATGAAAGATTAAGACAAATAAAAAATATAAAAAGGAAGAAAAAATTTCTTTGTGCTTTGTGCAGGACTCGAATACGAAACCTGGAGTTAGGTTGATAATACTATAAATCCTCCCTTCCGCTATCAAAGACACGATCCTATGGTTGGTGGATGATTAAGATATCACCTACCACAATAGTTTCAAGTATTGTTAGAAGCATGATTCATGCTATGAGCGTGAATGTAAATATATATGATTAGAAGATAAGAGAGATTGCAGAGATACTTACGAAGAAAGAAAAAAAAAGAAGAAAATAAGTGTGAGAATGAAGTTAGTTTGGTTCAGATTTTCAGTTTTATTTTTTCTCTCTTTTTATATAAATAAAAGTATACACCGGTATTAGTTCCGTGGACTAGGCCCAAGTTAAATTTGTTTTAACTTCAGGTTGTACCACATAATTCTTGATCTCCTATTTTACTTTCCTGTAATTCACAATAATTATTTTGTTGTAGTTTATATGGAGAGTATTCTTTTTGTAATAATTCTATTGGTGTTACATAGATTAGAAGTTATATTTCCCTTAGTAAGATGTGCACATTGTCATATACTTTGAATGCTGATAGCAACTTTAAGAACACATATGGAACTTAAAATTTTGGTAGTATATAAAACCAACCAAACTATCTCCAATAACCATACATTGAAGTTCAAAAAGGTGCCATTGTCAAAAATCTTTCAACCACAGTCCCACATTTTATCTAAACTATAATTTCAAATCCATAAATACAAACGAAATTTGAGATTTGAAGGTCCAGTCTCAACTATGATTTCAGGTAAAAAATTTCAATGTACCTTTGATATTTGAAGGTCTAACTATGATTCTGACTTTCAAGTTCTCATCGAACTTTGATATTTGAAGTTTTTCATGATAAGCACACTGAAAGATATAGAAAAATATATCAGCATATCAAGATTCTCCTGCTCTCGTACAGACATTACCACAAACTTTATTTTTCAGCAGAAGCGATTAAATTTTGTTGTCAGTATAAAAAAGACTAAAATCGAATGAAGATGCATCATAGCACTGAAAAAATGATAAGATATTTGCAAGATTAGGAACTAGCAAGCAAAGTTATTGGTTTCGAGATGAACGAGAATTCACTCTTTAGAAACACCCTCATCCGAATATCAATCAGTTAGGAACCATATGAGTAAGAGACCGCCTGCTATTTCGAAAACCCCTCATTTTAAGGGGACTCCACACCAACTGTTTCTTCTGGAGAGCAATAACTGTCGGATTCTTCGGCTTCCACGAACCAGTTCCGTGCACCGGAGGGCTCCCCATAAACTTATTGCTCCGTGGAGCAGCGGCAGGTGTGCTCATCACGCAGGACGAGGCACGTTGTGGGGAAAACACCCGCGACATTCTCCACACCCTTTTCGAATCAGAAACAAGGGAGTTCCGGCTCATCCCACGTGCAAAACTCGAGGTTGATTCGGAAGGGAGGACAGCAACTGAAGCCCTTCTTCTAGGCCGAACAGTTTGGTCTGTTGCATGAGTGGGTCTAATAGCAATAGACCCTCTTCTGGCTTGAAGTAGTTTCTTTGGTTTAGACGATGACATAACATTTTCCTCCTCGTTTTTAGGGACGGGGAGAAATGAAGCTGAGAACCTGGTCTTGCTAGGTGGAACTGGTGTTGGTTGGGGCAACAAGTTGGTGATTTTTCTCAAAGGCATCCTCGGCTTTGAAGGGGCCAATGGAGGTCTCTTTTGTGACTGATTGAATGTTGACATGGCTGAAGGAGCCTGAGAAGTCACAGCAGTCAGAGCTCTATTTTCCTGCTTTGCCCTGGTTTTCCTCTCCTCTTCCAGTTGATTCTCAAGATCTCGAACCTATCCAACCATTAAGTAAATAATAGGATCTAAAAAAATGGAATTAAATGCTAAGGGAAAAATAATTTCGAGCTTTACAGAGAAATGATATGGTCATAATCTTCTTTTGCTAAAAAAACAACAAAGCAACGGTAGTTTAGTGGGTTCGGTTTCAAATGAGCCACATTATTCTTTGTAGTTAACCTCTACACTTTCATGAATGTATTGCTTGTTACCTTTTCTTGGAGACTTCTACAGACATGCTCCCTCGCACCGAGTCGCAATTGCAATGACTGCAAACTATCCTGCAGTTTCTTGGTCTCCTTCTCATCATTTTTAGCTTTCTCTGCCTATTTTTGAAATGAATATAAGTACACAATCTTTGAAGTTGGAACATAAGTTCCTTCAAGGATTCAGTGATGTGGGCATACCAGTTGCTTATACTTAAAAAGCTCTGTGAAGTCTGCCTGTTTGCGAGTAGGTCCATGTTCTATTCCTCGGACACGGCTTGCGAAATTAAGGGAGCAAAGGGTCTCTCCCAAGTCTGCCGCACTTGGGCTAATTTGGACAAACATTAGTGTCTTGCAATCTCCACCTGTATTTTAATTTTGGTAAGTTATCCGCATAAAAGGTGAGCATAAAATTCGAGTTTATGATGGAAAAACTAATGGCATTATTTAAAGCGTAATGTCCTACAAGTAGGGGAGAGCGCAATTGGGAAATACCCGCCTTGAATTTCACGAATCCGAATTACCCGAAAAAAATATAAAATTCCCGAATCCAAATTATCTGAAAATAATATTGAATTACTAGAACCCGAATTATTTATAATATACCAGAACCGAATTCGATTTAGGCTAAAACCCAAAGCCAAATTATATACATAAAACGGCGTTGTTTTCTTATAATATATATATATATAATATAATATAAAACGACGCCATTTCTTTATTCGGGTAATTACCCGAATTTCGGGTCATTCGGTTTGGGTACCCGAAATTCTGGTTGGGCACCTGAATTTTTGCTTGCCTCTACCTATAAGCCTATAACTACAATGAACATGTATATTGGAGAGAGAAAACCCGTTAAATAATTACTAATCAAAATTCAAAAGAGCAGATTATATGAAGTAAAGTGGCTTGGGAACTAAAAGAGAAAAGGTTGCCGGAAGAATATTTTGTGAACGAATTATTGAAGGTGTTATAAATTAAATTTTTTTGAAGTAACTGCGCCAAAAAAGATTAACAGATTCACATAGGTTGTAGACTTATTTAGAAATCTCACCTAGGGAGCTCTGCAACATATGAGTGAGCTTGGAATTCCTGGTTTTATAAGAAGACAAACATGGTAAGTAGGATTTCAAAGAGCAAAAATACTGGATATATAAATGCATATGCATATGTTCGAGAGAGAGGTACCTATATGGAATATGGGCTGTCTTAGACGCAAGAGCTGAGATAACATCCCCAAGAGCGGAGAGGGATTTGTTTATGAACTGGGATTCCTTCAGCCTTTCACCTTCCACCTCTATTCTTCCGACACGCTCACTGCCAGCTAAGTCTACCAGCCAAAGGTGACTTCTTGTTCTCTGCCCATTTATTAAACTTTCTCCCTTGACAGTCACCCGTAGCAAGCTAAAATAGTAGTTTGTGAATTAGAATTTGAACAATAAAAGTAAGAAGTCAGTCGCCTTCATTTGCAACTATTACACATCACAAAATTAAAGAATCAAAGATAAATTAGTTGGGATTTGTAAACACAACACTTTGCAAGACTCCCATTTATTTCATTTAACATAAAATGGATCATACTAAAAACAGAAGAAGTTGGAATCTAGCCTACCAGTGAGATCGGCTGCTAAGCTCATTAGCATTTGTTGATCCTACAGATCTGGCTCGACTTCCGATCTTGAGAAGCTCCCAAACTTCATCAGTACTAAACACGCGAGCTTCAGTAAGGCCTGGAACTTCCTGGGCTCCATCAGCTCCTTGTTTTATCTCCAACCTTCATACAGATCAAATTGTCAATTATGAGACATGAGGTAAGATTAGACTGGTTTCCATTTTCTAATCACCAGATTTGAGTGCTGCCACATAAGAAATTCCTTGTCGGGATTAATCTCGAAATATTGGTTGCAAAATACCAGAGTAGAGATTTCATTAATCTTGAAGTGAAAAATGCAACAAATATTCCCTCCTAATATAGAATATGAGTTATTCCTTTATGAAAGATGTTGTCCACAGATGCATGTATTAGAATCTATTAATGGTATCCAAATGACTAAGCCATATCTTAGCCTCAAGGATTCTCTTCGAGCAATGATTTTGTTATATGCTGCAGTATATTCAATAGATAATCAATTCTTTAAAATCAATCTATTTGCTGCATTCCTGTGAAGGTAACTGAGTACAGCAGTTTCAACAAAAAATTCTGTAGGAACTTTTATGTAGAAGCATACACTACTGTTGGTTGCAGCCATGAAAATAACTAGATCATAATTACTTTATAAATCTTAAATCTTACTCATAAACTGCGAATTCCAACGGTAGAAAACAGTATACAAACAGTAGCTATAAACAAACTTACTTTTTAGATGGTTGGTTAGAGTTTTCTGCAAGGAGATCTCGTATCTTTTCATTGTAAACTTCCAACATGCTAACAAACAATTCATATCTCATCACAGTGTTCCTATCACAAGAAATCCTAAATAATTCTTCCAGGGTCCGATAGTTAACTCCTCTGTTTTCAGAAGTCCCTTCCATTGTAAATGTTTTCCCAGTTCCAGTTTGTCCATAAGCAAATATACAGACGTTGTATCCATCCAAAACTGAGGTCACTATAGGTGAAGTTTGAAGAAAAACTGCCTCTGCATCATTTAACAGACAAAATTAGATATTTCAACTTCAAGAAGTTGAAAAGTCCTTTTATATCAATTCTAACTTCTCAAATTACCTTGGCTTTTCTCAGGTCCAAACACATGATCAAACTTGAATTGCTTCTTCGAAGAGTCAGAGCTAACAACCTGTAACTCATTTTCATTAGATGAGTCAAAATTAACCACAGAAGTAGACCCGTTGACAATTTCGTCTTGGTTTAATGGTCTACACCGGCAAAAAACCCTAATGTTCCCCTTAAGCTCAATCACTTCATTGTAGAGCCGCTTCCGTTCAAGTGACTCTTCGAGGTACTTCCTCTTTAGATTTTCACACTTTTCTGTCAAAAATTTGCACTGCTCATGATAATTCTGTTTCCGACTTTCATATTCAGTACCTATTCCAGAAAATAAATCATAAAAAGTTAATACACATAACCAGGGAACAAGAGTAAAATCAGCAAGTGCAGGAAGGACGTACTAAGGTCTTGAAGAGCTGCAAAAACTTCAGACCCGGGAAAAGAATTTGCAATGATGGCCTTCACATCCTCACACAAAATAGTATGTTCCTTCTTCAAGTTCTATACAGACAGACATTCATTTAATCACTTGATAATATATTTAAAAAAAAGAGAAGGAGGCTAAATTTGGAAAACCTACCTGAACTTTGCCGCTCAATTCTGCAATTTTCTGCAGAATCGGGAGAGTCTGCTCTTCATCAGAACATGATTTCATGGTTCCATTGAGAGCATCAGTTGCACCCATTTGTTCAGTATTTTCCTCTGTTTGTGCTGAAATGAAAAACAAAAGATCCTAAATCACTTCGGACATTAAAGTCACTTCACTGTTATGATAAAAAGGCTCTATGTAAAACCAAATAAACAGATATAAGTAAAACTTGCAATTTAGAATACAGTCTTAATCTATATAAAAAAATTTCAAATTTACTTCCATAATCATTAGTAATAATGTACCTGTGTAGCAATCGAGAGAAATTTGAGTATTTTGATCAGAGAGATCGTGATTCCAAAGTTGTGCTGCGATTTCAACGGATAGATCTGAAAGAAAAAGAAGACTAGTTGAAGAATCCAAAGAAAGACAAATTTTTTAATTTATTTCAACTTTCATAACCTATATTATTAATATGATGGGAGAAATAAAAACTTGCATCATAATCCAGAGAAATCGTAGTGTCCTGATTGGAGAAATAGTGATCGAAATTTTATGCTAGGGTTTCCAAAAATTTTCCTTAGAAAACCATACTCATTTTCAGATTACATATTTAGTAGGCCCCATCATTTAAAGGCAAAAGAAAACAAATCCTTGCTCCAAAACATAAAATAACATCAAATTTAGAACGATTTCTGGAACTAATAGTATACATATGAAGAATAAAAAATAGATCTTGATGTTCAAAGAGATCTTGGTGTTCTGATCACAGAAAACATGATTGCAGTTTTGGGATAAAGTTTCCGTGGATTTATCAATAAAAAACAACACACTTATTCAAGTTTATATTTTCAGAACAACCCATTTTCTGAAAGAACAAGAATTTCCTCATTGGAAAAGTTGACTGGAATTTTTCTCTAATTTTTTCTTAACATCCTTGCTTCAAACATTTATGGATCACGGTAACTATTTACAAAACCTAATTCCAATCTCTATAACTTCAAACTCAGGGGCTCCGTTTAGTGCGATGATTTCACTTGGGAAAACACAGCGGAAAAGTAAATATGTTAACAAAAATTTATGGATTCAAGAAGAATATTTTCTTTCGGATACATTTTCACCAAATACATCGTAAAATTAAGGCTAAGATGGATAATGCCCACAACAGACCCTCTAAACTTAAAAATAACTTATGATGGAAAGTAGTCCCCAAGTTCAAGGGGCACAAAACCCCGATTTTTTTAGGGAATCATATAGAGTTTGGATGTCCTGAGTTCCTCTAAAATTCAGAATTTGGAGGCCATTTAGGGCACTGGTGGGAGTGCCCTAAGGTGAAATTAACTTAAATTAAACCAATATTAACAAATATAAAGAGGAAGAACAAAAATTTGCACCATAATTGTTCTGATTGGAGAAATCATGATTGCAATTCTGTGCTAGAGTTTCAACAGATAGCTCTGGAAAAAAATACAAAAAAGAAAAAAACAAGTATTCAAAGAAAAATATTCACTTGATCCACCACTTAATTTTAATTAAGGAGTAATTTTAAATTATTTCAGGCAATTTGTCAAAACTCAAAACACGGAATATATGCATGACATATACACAAATACATACACCAACTAGGTTAATATTTGGGTATAGAATATATTCAAATACACATCTAAATACGGGAAAAATAATAACCTGCATTGACGTCGTTTCGAGTGGAGAAATTATTGTTGCAATTTTTTGCTAGGGTTTCAACATATAGCTCTGGAAAAAAAATACAAAAAAGAAGAAAAAAAAAGCTAATTCAAGAAAATATATTCAATAAATCCACCACCTAAGTGTAATCAAGAAACAACATTCTAATTATTTGGAGCAATTCTCGAACACACTACACATATATGTATAACATTCATTCAAATACAAACACAAATATGCGTAATCTATGTTTGTGTGGGTGTCACAGGGTGTTGTACCTTCCATAGATCTAGCGTAATTTAGCTTCGAAACTGGTGAAACTGAGAGAAGTGGGACTGAGGACGATGATGAAGCTAGAGAGAGAGAGAGAG
>MKEJ01038943.1:0-12611 GCA_001753735.1 Embelia ribes
TTGTTATACACAAACTCGGCTAGATGCAAGTGATCCTCTCATCTTTCCCCAAAATCAAGTACGCATGCTCATAGTATGCCCTCTAATGTCTGAATTGTTCTCTCAGTTTGCCCATTTGTTTGAGGATGAGAGACAATACTCTTTGTTAGCTTTGTACCTAAAGCATTCTACATCTCTTCCCAGAATTGTGACATGAAACTCGAATCTCTATCAGATACAATGTTGTAAGGTGTACTATATAACCGAAGAATCTCCTTCATATACAATTATGCCAATATTTCTGCTCCGTCTTTCTTTCGTATAGGTAGGAAATGAGCTCATTTCGTCAGCCTATCAACAATCATTCAGATTGTGTCCTTTCATCCTCACAACCTTGATAATTCACTCATAAAGTCCATGGTTATATATTCCCATTTCTACTTCGGTATCTCAAGTGGTTGCATCTCACCACATATCTTCTTTTAGTCCCCTTTTACTTGCTAACAGGTCAAACACCGGGCCACAAACTCAACAAAGTGCCTCTGTAGACATGGCCGCTAAAAAGTTCATTTCAATCATGGTACATCTTATTTCCCTCCAGATGAATTGCCATACGAGACTCATGCAGTTTTCTCAATACTTCTTCTCACATCGATTTCGGTACATACAACCAACATCGGTATCTCAACTCCTTGCGGTTCCCAACTAACCAAACCTGAGATTCCTTACTAAGATCTCTTGTTGGACTTCAGCGACTGTACATTATCCCATTGAGATTTGATAACTCTGTTAAATAGCTCAGTATATACTAGCATAGCACTCAATGTGACATATACCCCACAACAAAAGTGTCGTCATCAACAAATTCCAACCTGAACTCATCGAACGTCTTAATGGTATCCCACTCGTTATATATGAGAGATGCCAAAGTATATTGAGTTTTACGACTTAATACATCTACCACAACGTTTGCTTTACCCAGATGATATTGGAGAACAAAATTATATTGTTTCAAGTATTTCATTTATCGTCTTTGTCTCATATTCAAGTCCTGCTAAGTGAAGATATATTTGAGGCTCTTATGATCAGAAAAAATCTCAAACTTCTCTTCGTAGAGATAATGCCTACAAATCTTCAGTGCAAAAACAACAACCCCCAGCTCTAAATCATATATCAGATAGTTCTGCTCATGTATTTTTAATTGTTTCAAAGCATAGGCAACTACCCTTTCGATTTGTATCAAAACACAACCCATGCCCTCTTTTGAGGCATCACATTACACAATATACCATATTCCCTTCTCAGGGATAATCAGCACGGGAACGGTGGTTAATAACTCCTTTAGCTTTTTAAAAGATACTTCGCACTTAGCATCCTTCTCGAGCCTAACCCCTTTGCGTGTAAGGCGGGTCATAGAAGATGTTATCACATAGAAATCCTTCATGAATCTTCGGTAACAACCTGCTAGCCCTAAAAGGTTGTGTATCTCAAAAAAATTCTTGGGCCATTCCCAATTGGATACCACTTCAATCTTCGACGAATCTACTTTTGTACCTTCAGCTAACACAATATGCCCCAAAAACTTCATTTCTCAAAGCCAGAACTTGCACTTTGATAACTTCGCATACAACTGATGCTCTTGTAATATCAATAAAGTAACTCTTAAATGCTCCTAGTGCTCCTCTTCGGTCCTCGAATACATCAAAATATCATCGATAAATACAATAACAAATCGGTCCAAGTTTTCTTGGAACACCCTGTTCATTAGATTTGTGAATACTATCGAAGCATTCGTCAATCCAAATGGCATTACAAGGAACTCGAAATACCCATACCTAGTCTTAAATACAATCTTCTCTACATCTATCTTCCTGACCCTCAACTGATGATAGCCCAATCGAAGATCAATTTTCGAAAAACATTTTAACCCCTTCAATTGATCGAACAAGTCATCTATCCTTGGCATTGGATACTTATTCTTAATTATAACCCGATTCAACTTCCGATAGTCAATACACAATCTCATTGTTCTATCCTTCTTTTGTATGAATAAGGTCGGAGCACTCAATGGTGAAGTAATGTACTGATGTAACCATTTTCCTGCAACTCAGTAAGCTGTTTGTCCTTCTTCCTCATCTCAGCAGGAGCTAAACAGTACGATGCCATAGAAATTGAACTCATACTAGGATCAAGGTTTATCGTGAACTCCACCTCATAAGGTAGTGGTAGTCCACTAAGATCCTCCGAAAACATATCGAGAAAATTGTAAACAACTTGGGGTTATGATGTACCTCTACGATATCAATGATAGAAAGACTGGCCAATCAATAGCTAAGAGTGTCACTCATAGGTCCTGCAACCACCTAAGGGGTGTCCCAGTCACCAACATACCGAACAACAACTCCCCTTTCTAAATGCAAGGTAACTTGACGACGATCACATTCTATTACAACCCGATTTACTGACAACAAATCCATGCCCATAATGACTTCGAAATCAGACATATCCAGAATGAGCAGATTATAAGCAAACTTATAACTAAGAATATGAATGTAGCAACAACGACATAAGAAACTCGAAATGATATATCTGTCTAACGGTGTATCTACCGAAACATGCATGTCTAAAGCCTCAGGCACTAAACCCAAATCTCTAACCATACCCGCAGCAATAAAAGAACGAGATGTTCCCATATAAAAAAGAACATGTACACATGATAAAGGACATAATAGTGTTCCTCGAATAATAGACGCAGTCGCTGAAGCAAAACGAGCATCTGGAAGAGTATACATGTGCATCGGTTCCACTGATGCAAAAGTAGATGTGGCACCTCGATTCCCATCCCCTTGTCCAATATGGCCTTGCATAACCCCCAACTGAACCGACCCGACCTACTATGCTGACAGTGTAAAATGAGGATTCTGACTTGGAGCTATCAATCTTGGATATACCCTTTGTGTATGCCCCATGCCACCACAATTATAGCACATG
The DNA here is from genome assembly GCA_001753735.1 of Embelia ribes. Classification (NCBI taxonomy): domain Eukaryota; kingdom Viridiplantae; phylum Streptophyta; class Magnoliopsida; order Ericales; family Primulaceae; genus Embelia; species Embelia ribes. The sequence continues at coordinate 2,971 of MKEJ01038943.1, forward strand.
ACCAATGATAATAAGTAATGACATGCTCAAAGGCTTTACATTTATTGCAAACCTTTTGCCCCCTATTAACAGACCTTGCTCTACTGAAAATTGATCTATGTCCCGATTGTCATGATGCTCTGTCATCTCGTCCCCTCTTCCGATTACCTTAATTGTTCTATCCTTAAAAATGTTGCCCCTGATTCGGCTCCTAACCCCAATCTTTTTTTTCCATGTGACTGTTTCTCTCTTGCAGGTCAATATCCCCCTGCTCCTCGGCCTTCTGCACATTTATCTCCAAGGTGATTGGTCCCAACATAGTCACAAACTATCGAATGCATAGTTTCAATTCCTGCACAACTCGCTTCACATAGTCTGCATCGATCGGAGCAATGTATAAGGCATATTTGGCCAATACCATAAATTCAGTCGAATAATCCAAGACTGTGTGATTCTCCTGAGTGAGTGCTAAAAGTCTCGAACCTTACCATTTTAAAACATTGGTAAGCAATATCGGTTCAGTAAGTCCGACTTGAATCAATCCCAGGTCATCTCTGCAATATCATGTATCCTATCATAACTCTTCCACGAGTCAATGGCCTTACCCTGTAAGAACAACGGAGCCACCCTGGCTATAACAACCCTATTATTCACCCTCAATAAATGGAAGTGATGCTCCAGGTTGGACACCCAGGCATCGACTCTGACTGTATTGGCACTAATACGGAACACTGGAATCTCAGATCTACCAATCTCCTTATGAGCCCTTGCAACTTGATATTCGATCGTCTGTAGATTTATGTGAATTAATAGTTCATGCAAATTTATTTTGTTTTAATTTCAATATTTCAGATTTGCTCTTTTCTCTTGATTAGCCTATTAACTTTAAAATGGACAACTTGAATAAAATTGAGGAATCAAATAGCGTTAAATCAGAAAAATTTAATGATCAAAATTTTCGTAGGTGGCAAAAACAAATGAAATATTGGTTAATTATTCTTGGTTTGGTTTCTGCCTTATAAGATTCTAGTACTAACAAAAACCCTTCTAGTACTTCAATGTGGCTAAGTTGCAAGAATACCGAGTTTCATTGTATAAATATGATACTGAGTGCATTGTCAAATCATCTTTATGATGTATATCACAACACCACTGAAAGTGTAAGAGAACTTTGGAAAATTTTAGATGATGAATACGGTGTTGATAATGTTGGGATCAATCGGTTTATGGTTTCAAAATTTTACTAATTACAAAATGATTGATAATAAATCCATAAATGAACAAATTCACAAGTTTAAAGAATATTTAAGAAAGCCAGAAAGTAGTGGGACCGTTTTGAGCAAAGATTTTAAGGTCTTATGTCTTATTGATAAATTACCTCCTTTGTGGTTTGACTTTGCTAAATCACTTAGACATAAACAAGGTGAATTTACTTTAACTCAAGTGATTCATACCTTAAGAATTGAAGAAAAATATAGGTCTAATATGAAGTCTCCAGTGAAAGAATATACTAAAGTGAACCTGGTTGAGAATTATGAAAATTACAAGAACAAAGATAATAACAATAACAACCATTCTAAATATCGGCCTAGTGGTAAAAACTTTAAGAACAATAATTGCCATCATAAGCATCTGTATAAGAAAAATAATAATAGAAATGAGAACTCTAATGGCTTTCAAAGTGAAAAGAAGCAGTGCTTTGTTTGTGAGAGAACAAATCACATTGTTAGGGATTGCTACTTTAAGAAAAATGGGTCGCTTAATCAAAAGGGAAAGCAAGGGAATGTCAAGGCTCAATTGAATATGCTGTTAGGTGAAAGTAATCATGCGAAAACCTCCTCTAGGTGTATTATTCTCTTAGTAAATATTACTTATGAAAATAGAGATTGGTGGTTAGATTATGGGGCTAATGTTCATGTTTGCTTTGATCATAATTGGTTTAAATCTTATCAACCATCAAGTGGAGGAAGTATAACACTTGGGAATGACACTGTCGTACTAGTGATTGGCATTAAAGATATAGCTCTTACTATGATGTCAGGAAAGACTTTATTTCTTAAGGATGTGCGACATGCGCTAGATGTTAGAAGAAATTTAGTTAGTGGATCTTCTTTAGTGCGACAAGGATACGAAATTGTTTTAGAATGTAATAAAGTTATTATTTCTAAGAATAATTATTTGATAGGTAAAGGCTATGTAGTAGATGGTTTGTTCAAGATAAATGTATTAGTTGACAAGTCTCGTAATAATATATCACCACAAGTTTTAATGCTTTAATCTTATGATGTTTGGCATAAAAGACTTAGACATGTGGGTTTAGAATGACTTAAACGTAATAGTTCTGAATTGCCTGTTAATTTGTGGAGAAAAACAATATTAAGTGCCTGTTATATTCAAAATAAAGTACCTAACCCCTTACAAAATTTGGAAGAAAAGAACTCCTAATCTAAAAATATTGAAAGTATATGATTGCCTAGCAAAAGTAGTCATTCTTAATCCTAAGAGGAAAAAGATAGGACCTAAAACTATAGATACTGCATTCATAAGTTTTGCCCAAAATAGTAACTCATACAGATTTTTAGTGAGAACATCAAAAGTAAGTAGAATTAATATCAATACAATTATGGAGTCTAAAGATACAATATTTTTTGAAAATATTTTCCGTATAAGAATAATATCTCTCAACAAATAAGTACATATTCTAATAGCTCTAGCATCCCTTCTACTTCTAGAAATACTCCACCCCTTGTAGGAAAAGAAACTGAAATAGAATTAAGGAGTAAAAGATCGAGAATAGAAAAGAATTTTGGTGATGATTACTTTATGTTTTTGGTTCAAGGAGATCCTTGAACATATCAAGAAGTTGTACCTTCTAATGATGCTCCATTTTAGAAAGAAGCAATACAAAGTGAAATAATAGTTGATGAGGTTAAGAGATATCTTTCTAATAAGTTTGATATGAAAGATCTTGGAGAAGCTAATGTAATTTTAGGTATGAAACTTGAAAGAACAAAAGAAGGAATTTATCTAAGTCAATCTAATATGATAGAAAAAATGTTAAAGAAATTTGAATTTTATTATAGTAAACTTGTTATAATACATTATGATCCTAGTTTTCATTTAGTGAAAAATGCAGACTTACCCGTATCTCAGTTGAAGTACTTACAACTTACAGGTTCTCTATTATATATTACAAATAAAATGATACTCAATATTTCTTATGTTGTTTCAAGACTTAGTAGATATACTTACAATCCTAGCAAAGATCATTGGACTGCATTAAAAAGAGTATTTAAGTATTTAAGAGGGACCATAAATATAATGTCCTAGAAATTCATATAAATTGTTTTGCAATTAAATAATATTAATAATTACCCTTAATGATATTATTAATATTCGTCGTAGCATTCATAGTCGTTGTTTCGTTACATTCGTAGATGTCGTATGCGTTTCATCCTTACATATGCATATTATTGTTGGGGAATATGATTCGGTGTCGTGGTGATACATTTGTAGCGTAGCATCTTACTCGTAGTCGTGGGGTATATCTCGAGTTCGTAAGAATCCATTCGTAGAGGTTGGTGGTTAAAATTCTGTTCTGGGCATGAGTGCCGGTATACAGAGAGTAGTGTACTAGTATAAGACTCTTTATCTAGTTCAGAACTTACTGGAAGCCGGCACACAGAGTGGTACCAATATACCAGTACCCATTGGTATACCAATATACCAAACCTATGTACCGCTACACTCAGTTAGCGAGAAGGGGTTATGGATTCAGAAGTCACTGGAAGTTGGCATACAGAGTGGTATACTGGTACACTGGTGTACCGTTATACCAAATCTGTGTACCGTTACACCCAGTAAGTGTGAAAAAGGTTGTGGACCCTATTACCTTTTGACTTTAAAACACCTTTTTCACTTATTTTTCTACCATTCCGAAAAGGTAAAGGTAGAGAAAGGGAGGGAAGAGCTTTCTCACATTTGGCCAAGATCATCTACTTCTACTTGGTCTCCAAGGCCCGAAAGTTGATATTCGGACTCCTCATCTCATCATACTCATTTTGATGTAAGTTTCCCTAATTTCTATTCTCGTTGATTTTGCCTCATCATGCGTGTCATTATGACTTGTGAAATTAAAACAGTCTATCTTCTTCTTCATGACTTGTGGATCATCTTTATGTATAGGTTCGGAATCATTCAAGATCTGTAGCTAGATCATTGCTTTTGGGGGAAACTTGCTCGGCTCATTTGGGGGGCTTTTAGGAGGCTTCGTAGGTACGGGCAGATTGCGAATAATAATTATATTACAAAAGTTTGGGTGTGTCGGTTCATATTCATGTGTATTTTCGTAGGGCTACATTTGCAGACAATATTATGATTTGATTCGGTGAATTATATTCGTAGTATATTGTAGAATTTAATTGCAAAATTATATACCATAATATTTTCTCATGAATATTCATGGCATTATATGTATTTTTTTTTCTAATAATAGCATATAATATGATCGGAGATTATTATCGTGGCATTTGATATATTCTTACCCAATAATATCATAATTCATATCGTAGCAATTATCGTGGCATTAATATATGATTTGATTCATTATATCATGACATCGTGGCATTTTCGTAGTATTAATAATGTATCATTAACATTATTATCATGGAGTATATCGTAGCATGATTATATGACTTACACTCATCATATCATGATTCGTAGTCGTTGAATCGTATTATGGGGCATACTTAATATTCATTGACCTTTCGTGATAAAATTACATTGAACAACATAGTTGTTTTATTCATGACTTTTCGTAGTTCGAAGGTTATAAAGACATGCCTATCGTGGAATAAAGGCTTAGCCATTCGTAGAATCCAAAATGCATAAATATCTTGAATTCGTTGTTTTGTGGTATTATTTCGTGTCATTGGCATAAATAGGAAAGTGAGTCATTGTCTATTTCTTTTCGGGATACATAGTATCAACTTTATAAAATTCGTAGAAAACAATTGAGGTCATACAACCTCACCATGAAAGGTGAAAAACCAGATTTGGGATATATCCATTGCTTGCATCACACTCGGTGGCGAAACAATGAAGGCTAGGTCGCATTGCATTCAGTGGCAGACCTTAGCTTTTTCAAGAACTCGTAGAGATACTAGTTATACATTTAGTCATTGTTGTAGTTGTTGTTCTAGTCGTAGTTGTGGTTGAAATATTCGTTGGTCACATACACTCCTTATTTTACATGAGCATACATGTTATATTCATAGCTTATTCATGTTCACCTTACATGATTATTCGTGGATTTGTATGATTCGTTACTTATACAAGCATATTCATACTTCATTTTCGTTATAGTATGTACATATTTATTGAGACTCCATAGTCTCATATATCATTATTGATTGGCCATCTGACCCATTTATCTTTCTCTTTTCCCTATATAAATATTATATTGTATATAGGTTTGGAGGCTAATGATGAGCATGCATAGGCATGAACTCGAAGATGTCATAGTTTTATTTTGTAGTCATAGACTATTTGTACATGTATTTTTAGCATTCGGAGGCTGTAGTAAGTTCGATTTTGTACATATATTTTGTCAAGCATTTAGCTTGAGCTTTCATTTATGTAGTGTTTAAGCTAACTTTCCTACTTTTGTTTCATTTTCTACTGCATATGTATATGTATATGTATTTTGGGGGTGGACTGCAGTTGCCGCCATAGGTGTTGTATTTATTATATTTTGGAGGTTGTACATATATTCGACTTGTTGTATATGAGACCATGGGAATATGTATAGCACTTGTCCTTATTTTCGTATTCATTATCGGTCTGTATTGATTTCTAGTCTTATTTATTCATTTGTCAATCAGTATCACGTCCCCGGATTTTTATGGGAAAATTTGGGGCGTGACAGTTTCACTCGATGAAAATTGATTATTCCGAATTTATTGGAAAATCTTGTAAAAGGTATTTCTAACGAATTATTAATAAGCCCAGACGATTATCATGTGTAAATGGTGTATGGCTTCAAAGTAGTATTAACATAGTTGGTCATGCTTTGGGGAAAAAAGTGGGGATAACTCTTGAATAATTACCCCGACATTGATTTGGTTTCACAAGAAGGAAGTCGTATGCCCACCAATTTTTTTGTATAATCATTGGGACCCTTAGGGTTGTAAATAATTTGTAAATGAGGGGCTTGTGGACCATTTTGGTTTGGTCTATTTATTTGGGCTGGAATTTAGTTACATAATTAATGATTAATTTAATTTCAAAATAGGTTTCTAATTAATTATTGAGCCCGTCCCAAATTCAATTGACCCATGGGTGTAACTGGTCCGGGTCATTTAACCCACGTGTGGCCTTAATGGGTCGGACTTGACCTGCGCTTCTTTACATGAATAGTTGCTATGTTTCCTTTAATTACGAAATAGCCTCATTTATATGAAGAGATAAAAATTACACCCTTGAAAAATTGTTACTTCTAGTTGTACCTTTTATTTTTTATAAATACCCAGGATCCCCCCCAACATTTTTATGCATTACTTTTAGATCCAAAATCTGAAAAAATATACTTGCACATACTGCATATTTTTTCATAACATTTTAGAGAGTCGTAGAGACTATCATGTTGCGAAAGGACCGATTGGAGTTCAGAGTGTCGCTTCCATTTGAATTTGCGAGAAGGTCGTTGTAACCTGAGAATCTGTTATCCACGACGGTCTGAAAGCGAAAGAGGACAGTCAATAAAGATTTAAGGGAACAATGTGACACACTGGTCTCATCTTGGATTAAATCCAAAATCGTTAAATTTGTTATTCTACTACAACATTCTCTACGAATCAGATTGTTGCAAAGACGAAAAACTTGACAGGTAAGTTTTTTAATTTTTTGGTTACAATTTATTTTGTTATATATTATGGTAATATTTTTTCTGCATAAATACATATCGGATCCAACAATCTTAAATCCTTATTATTTTAATTCCGCAATACCAATTCTTTTAAATTGGAAACTTTTTCTAACAGAAATACGGAGTGTTTCGTTATTGTTGAAAAACCGAACAATTTCCATCTTCTAAGTCAGGACGTTGCATATTGGTTTGTTTTCCTGTGCATGCATCATTAAATCTAAAACGTTGCCTGTTTGTCTTTAATTTACAATTAAGTTTGCAAACCAATTGGTTAACAAAGTCCCCTTTCCAGAACTCTAAAATAAAAATAAAAGTGACCATTATCATTTATGAATTTACATGAATACTATAACTTAATACTTACAACAAACTGCTGATATTAATTTAATTGTTACGGTTAGTTTTAAAAGGAAATAATTTGATTAAAAAAAATAAAAAATAAAAAAACATTGAATTTACTTGTAATATGTTGTAATATGACTTGTCAGTTTGTTTAATTAAATAAAAAAAAAACTAAAAAAAAAACAACAACTAGTACTTTGTAGAAATTATTGGTGGGATACAAAATTCTGATAGTTATAGTTCATAGTTACAGTTGCCGTTTCTATATTTTCTTTGGTCATTCGACATAAACTGTGTTAGCAGTACTCTACCTTATAGATTTTCCGTAATATAGAATTATTCCGTTCTGTTGTTCATTTTGTCGGTGGAATTAGTCCGTTTATAAAGTTTGGAATTTCAGGATTCGGTTTCATCAATTTTTCCAAACGTTTAATTATTTTTAAAATTATTCTAGTATATATTTAGTTTCTATTTGGGGATTCAAGGTTTTTTTTTATAAAAAATAAATTTTCTTGAATAAAATGTGTTAGCATTATTAGAAACTTCAGGATTATGTTTTGCATAATAAGATATTTCTGAAAAGTTGTGGGTATTTTAAAATTACCAAATGGTTAAATTCTATTAAGTCAGATTTTATTGTGGTTGTTGGTAACATTTCAAAAATGAAAAAGTAAAACCAAAACCAAACCAAGATTGTCCCCTATCTTTGTTTCGATTTAGACGATATGCATTTGGCTTCTGTTGTATCCGAAGTGAACGTTATTAGGGGTAATCTGACAGAGTCGTTTATTGACACAGATGCCACTCGATACATTTGTACTAATAAGTGGATGTTCACTCTATACAAAATAGTCGGCGATGAATACTGTTATATAGGAAATTCTGCGATTTCTAAGGAGGGAACCTGTGTTCTTAAGATAACTTAGGGCAAGGAGCTAACGTTGACAAACATACTTTATGTGCTAGATGCAATAACCTTGTTTTGGGGTCTATCCTAAATAAGAAAGGGTTTTGAATGGTCTTTGAGTCTGATAAAATTGTGCTCACTAAGAATGGGCTTTTTGTTGGTGGGGGTTATGTAAGAAATGATTTGTTCAAATTAAATATACTGATTGTGGCCCCAAAGGCCAAGTTTATTGATGTTAATGCTCCCTGCAGGGCAAGCATAGTTGTAATGAATGTTGCTCAAGAGACCAATAAAATGACTACATTTTCTTATTCGACTTAGACATTTAATTTATAGCATGAGAGATTAGGACATGTAAATCAAAATTCTTTACGAAAAATTGATTGCTCAAGATTTACCGTGTGTTTCATATTCATAAAGATCACAAATGTGAAACTTATGTTGAGACCAAGATGGCTAAATTTTCATTTCACTCAGTTAAAAGAAGTAATGAACCTTTAGGTTTGGTAAATACGGATTTGTGTGATCAAAAGTATGTTCAAACTAGAGGTAGGAAAAGGTATTTTATTACCTTTATTGATAATTGTACTTGATACTGTTATGTTTACTTAATAAGAATTAAAGATGAGGCTATCAAGATGTTTATATAGTATAAAAATGAGGTTGAGAATCAACTTGGCAAGAAGATTAAGATCTTAAGGAACGATAGAGATGGTGAATATGGATCACCTTTTGCTCAAGTGTGTGTCAAAAATGGGATCATTCATAAAATGACAACACCCTATATACCATAATCGAATGGTACAACTTAACCAAAGAATAGGATGCTTAATAAGATGATGAATACGACTCATTAGCTCTGGTTTACCCTAGAACTTGTAGTAGGAAGCTCTCATCTCCGCCAACTATATTCTCAATAATTTGCTACACAAGAGGCTTGACAAAATGTCTTATGAATTGTGGCATGATCGTGCTCCTAGCTACACGTTCCTAAGGGTTTAGGGTTTTATAGCCAAGGTATCTATTCCTATTATGTAAAGGACTAGAATAGGACTAGAGATGGTAGACTGTGTAGTCATCAAATATACTTATAATAGTAGTGCTTATCGGTTTTTGGTGTATAAGTTGGATAACTCCAAGATACACATGAACATGATACTCGAGGCTCAAAATACTTCATTCTTTAAAAGTATCTTTCCATATAAATGAATGACAATTTTAGAGACTGGTGAGCATTATAAGACCCCAAAATTTTTTTCCCCTTTTCTGAATCACTGTACGATGTAATATTATCAGAATTTAATGACAAGGACAACATTGAAATTTAATCAGTGTTTTTCATTCTAAATTCTCATTTAATAATGTCTTACAATAATTATCATAAATGTTGATTAACACTTTTAATCAGACAACAAGCCAGAATCGAGTTATGATTGAAATTTTGGTCCATAAATAAGAACGTACTAAGATTGTATGACATCAAAATCT
>MKEJ01038944.1:0-32697 GCA_001753735.1 Embelia ribes
GTTCAGTGAATTATGTTCGTTATGGATTGTAACATTAAATTGCACAATTAAATATCATACTCTATCGTATGAATATTCATGGCATTATATGTATTATTTTCTAATAATAGCATATAATATGATCGTAGGAAATTAACGTGGCGTTTGATATATATTATTTTCCAATTATATCATATATATTATCGTGGAAAATGATATATGATTATATTCATTTTATCATGGCATATCGTGGCATTTCGTAGAATTAATAATGTAACATTAACATTATTATTGTAGAGCATACCGTAACACGATTATATGACTTACACTCATCATATCATGATTCGTAATCGTTCAATCATAGTCAGGGGCATACTTGATATTCATAAACCTTTCATGATTATTACATAGAACAATATACTTGTTTTATTTGTAGAATTTTGTAGTTTTTGGAGGTCTTAAAATCATGCCTATCGTAGAATAAAGGTATAGCTATTCGTAGAATCCGAAAGGCATGAATATCTTGAATTCGTTGTATCATAGCATTTATTGTGGCATTGACATAAATAGGAAATTGAGTCATTTTCTATTTCTTTTTGGGACACATAGTATCACCTTTATAAAATTTGTAGAAAGTAATTGAGGTCATACAACCTCACTGTGAAAGGCGGGAAATCAGATCTGGGATACACCATTGCTCGCGTTAAACTCGGTGGCAGATCAATGGAGGTTAGGTCGTGTCGCACTCGGTGGGGGACTTTGGCATTTTCGAGAACTCGTAGAGATACTAGTCCCATTTTTAGTCGTTGTCGTAGTCGAGTCAAGGTCGTAGTATTTGTTGGTATATTATTCATGAGCATTTTCATGATTACATTCGTAGTTTATACATGTTTACCTTACATGTTATTCGTGGATAGTATGATCAATTACTTATACAAAGTATGTTTATACTTTATTTTCGTTATAGCATGTACCTATGTATTGAGACTCCATAGTCTCGTATATTATTGTTGATGGCCCATCTGACCCATTAACGTTTTTACTTTCCCTATATTATTATTATATCGTATACAGGTTTGGAGGCTAGGAACGAACATGCAAAGGCATGGACTCGAAGATGACATAGTTTACTTTTGTAGTCGTAGTGGCTATGTACATGCATACTTTGTTTCGGAGGATGTAGCAAAGTCGTATATGTACATTTATTTTTGTCAAATATTTAGCAGGAGCTTTCTTTTATGTAGTATTTGTGTTGGCCTTCCTACTTTTGTTTCATTCCGTTGCATATGTATATGTATTTTGGGGGTGGACTGCAGTTGCCGCCATAGGTGTTGTATTTATTATATTTTCGAGGTTGTGCATATATTCGACTTGTTGTATATGAGACCATGGGAATATGTATAGCACTTGTCCTTATTTTCGTATTCATTATCGGTCTGTATTGATTTCTAGTCTTATTTATTCATTTGTCAATCAGTATCACGATCCCGGATTTTTATGGGAAAATTCGGGACGTGAAAATAAATTATGCTTTATGTTGAATGATATAGTCATGCTAATTGGATTACAGATGATGAGGATATTAAGTCTACTAGCGGTTATGTATTTATACTTGGGGGGAGGGGGGGCTGCAATCTCATGGAAACAAACTGTTATATTCATAAGTACAATGGAAGCATGGCTTATTACTCTTGATAGTACCAACGTTCAGGCTGAATGGATTAGAAATCTTCTTTCTGAATTACCTCTGATAGAAAAACCAATTTTTGCTGTGTCTCTTCATTGCGATAGTAACGCAACAATAAGTTTAGTAAAACAAACTCATAACAACAAGAAATTGACTAGACATATAAAAGTGAGATACAAATCCGTAAAAAGTATGTTAACTAGAAATATTGTTTCCTTAGACTTTGTGAGGTCCGAGGTGAATATAGCTAATCAATTGACTAAAAGTTTGACAAGAAATGTCATTAAAAATTTATCAACGCCATAGTGGATTTAATCCTAAGAACTAGTGTTGAGACTAGATTCTTAATTTTGTCGAGGGGAATGAGTAAAGCCTACAAATGAGTCACCTAGGGAGGCAACCCAACCTCTTTGATTGGGAACCCCATGAATGAGGTTCAACCGTACTGATTGACTCAATTCCAACATTATTATTTTTTTAAGGAGGCATCATTTTAGAAATGTTCTCCTATTCATTGCTAAGGCATAAATGATGATGATTTGTGACGTTAAGGAAGAATGATACCTTCAATGGGTCCAAGGTGGGCAAACTCCTACAAAATATAGGTCATATGTATCTTTCGAGGACTCACCTGAGTGAGAGCCGTCACGAGGCCGTGACCGTGAGAATATGACTATTCTCTAGTAACTTTCATGAGAATTAACAAGTACATGACCATTATTAGCACTAATCCGCGAACCAATTGTTGGTGGTATTATGTATATATCATATAAATCTTTGGCTCAAAAATTTGTGGTTCAAGGTGTACACTTATCATATTCCTTCAAAGTGATATTGTTACTATTAAGTATGGGTTCAAATCGGACAAATACGCATACCCATTGCATAATATTATATATTGCCTAATAGTTTCATATTTATATATTTCTCTATATTATTGTTACTATTTTCTTTTATTGTGTTTTAGAATTTTGAGGGAATTGTTAGTGTCAATAAATTCTTAAGTTCTAAAACAAATAAACAATTTCATTATTTATTTGTTTACTTATTTATTTTATAGTTTTATTTTTGTGATAATTTTATTTGTTGAAAATAAAGAAACATTTTAAGGGTTACACACGTTGGTTGCCAACCGTTGTAAACAAACGGTTATATAAGCCTTTTGAAAGGCAACTGCCATATTGTTTTTACATAGCAAAAGTCAGAAGAAAGAAGAAACAAACAAAACAACTTACTATATATATATTATCTTATATATAATTATAGTTTTACTTGGCCAATATCATCGATAATAGTTCATTATTTGCCCCCGATTGAACTCAATCTTCAAGGAGCTTGCCTATGAATATATTGGGCCGAATCTTGGAGTTATTCATCTCGATTAATCTTTCGCATGTGTACAATATTGATTTTAGGATATTGTTTCACGGTATGACAATATTTCAGACTTGTTTTCCATCTTCATTCTGTCTTTACTTTGATAATTATTATATATTATCCTATAATTTTTTAATACAAAAAATTATAAATCATTTTGTAGAAAAACTAAGAGTTGTAACTTGAAAATATTTTAAGCACTGTTATTTTTCTAATTCAGTCGACCAACTCAATCTTCTTTTTCATTCATTTGTGCCAGATGTCGACTCATTCGTAAGTACATATTAATGTACATTATATACAGAGCAGCCCACCCCGTCGTTTTTTATTTTTTTTAGCCAAGACAAATTTTTTCCCCCTCATATGTGGCCGGTTTGTGTGTGTGTGTGTGTGTGTCTGGAAGCTCTCCGTGCTTCAACTTCCGTGTTTGATTGCGCTCTATGCGACGCTACCTACAGAACAGTGGAAGTAATTTAATCTTTCTATTGTCTCGGTTTCAGTACCACTGCGAGTACTTGGATTTCATGCATTTCAAGGCTATAATAGGATTGCTGGCATTGTTTTCTTCAACCTGTTTAATTTAATCCGTCTACAATTCTTTTCGAGTTTTACAAAGAGATTTGAAAGGGTAGCCATGCCGCTCTAGGCTTGCGTGTGGATGTGAAGTAGAATTTTTAATGACTTGCATTTACGATTTAGCTCGCGACTATAGTTGTGTATGTTTGACGATAACTTGACGGTTGTTTCTACGAAGTTATTGTTATTGCCTTGTATTATTTCCCATGTTTTGGAAGAGTTATATTTGCAGAGGCAATATTATATAAGAATGTTAATTAAAATTCCAAGACGGGAGAAAAATACTATCCTCTCCATCTAACTTATTTTATTCTTCTTTCTATTTTGATTTGTCTAAAAACTTAGTCTACTTTCTATAAATGAGTATGTAGAACATTGTAATTTTTCCAAAATACCCTTATTCATTATGCTTTATAGTTTGTGCTACCATTTACTATTACTTAATGCTAGGGATAGATATGGAAACACTTAATAATTTAAAGTAGTTACACTTATTTATTGTGTCGGTTATAAATGCGTGGATTATAACATGTTACAATGAGTAGTTAAATGAATTACATGGCATTCATGAAGCATGGCGTGGCGTGGTGTTGGTGTGGAAATTTGAAAGGAAATTGTTTTTATGAACTAAATTGCATGGAGTGTTTTTCCTTTCATTTTCGGGACATAAATGTATCAAATCATAAAAGACATGGAATTTAAAAATGAGGTCATACGGCCTTACCGTGAAAGATGGAAAAATGGGTGTGGGATTATTTAATTGATTACGTCACCAGCGGGTGGTAAGCAATGAAGGCTCAGTCGCGTCACTAGTGGGTGGCGACCGTAGTGATTTATGAAAGCGTGGTGATACTAGTCCCAATAGAAAGATATTTAAAAGTGTTGCCATGGTAAAGTGCGTGGGCGTGCATTGCATTCTTGATCATAATTACATTTATGTTCATAAGATTATTATACATTGTCATGCATTCATTCACAATGCATATAGCCTAATCTTTCTTTTGTCATACAGTTACTTGGCTAATAGTACATTTTCTTTTTCCATCTTTTTGGTTATATGCTTGGTTTTATAGGGGTATGGAGATAGGCGTGAAGTATCAATAGATTTTCGGACGTTATTTTATATATTTTTGGAGCATATGTATTAGCGCAAGATTATGTATTGTATTTTGTAGTGCACTCTAATAGTGTAGATATAGCGTTGTAGCGTGAGCAAAGGTATAGATATATATTGCATTTTGTAGTGCACTCTGATAGCATAGATATAGCGTTAAAGCGTGGGTGAAGGTATAGATAGGTTTTTGCTCCTATATGAGAGATGAAGAACCTATGTATACATTTCATTTCTTTTATTTTGATAAGCATATAGCTTATAGCGATGTGTAAGTAAACAAACAAGTTTACTATTATTCACCGATGTATATATATGTATTTTCTGGAGTTGACACTGACCTTCATACTTCTTTTTAGCAATGCTTTTATATACATGTTGTTGATAATCATATTGTAGAATGTGTGTAAGATCGTCCTACAGTAGCGAATAGATGCGATGTGAATGATGTAGACGTGGATAATAGCCGTTTTATTTCATTTTATTTATTTATTTATTTATTTTCTTCTTTTCTTTATAAACTCATGTTTCCGGGTTTTTCTGGAATTCGGGGCACAACATCTATCTTCTTTTGTTCCAAATTATAGGTCAATGCCCTATTTAAAATTACAACATATAAGTACTTTAATAATATGAGCCATTTAATGTATTTTTTATTAAAAACTATAAGTTTTCATATTCACAATAAGGATATATTAGTAAAAGAAAAAGTCATTTAATGCTTTGATGATATTTATCAAAAAAAAATTTAATTTATGTGAAAAGTAAAACAAGCCTAACTTTCAGGAATGGAGAGTATCAGTAAAATTTTTGTACTTAGTCTCCTTTCTGACATGGAAATGTTTTCCAACCTTAATCAGGTCATTTTCCTCGGACATTCGCAATTACGGGACCAAGAGTCTTATTATAGCAACGAACTAGGTACCCGTTTGTGTACTAATCAAGCAACGGATAGTGATTCAAGTGGAAGAAATCTCCGGCAATTTGAGCTCATGAATTTGTTTCTGAGGCATTATGGAGCACGTCTATCTTGCCACGTGCGCAAAATTATGTGAAAAACTTTGGATTTGGGAAATAAGGGTTGCATAGAATTCTTCCATTGTTTTACCGTACGACTGGTTTTCTCCGAGCTATTGTGGATGCGATTCGAAAAAGAAGAACATGGTAATCACCTAGGTTGTTAAACAATGGCCAGGGATGAGAAATGCTTGGCATGTATTGGGTAGCTTTCAAATAAAGTTTGGATTCTATTTTACGAGCAGTAACAAAGTACCATCTCGGCCGGAAAGGAAAGAGTTGAAGAGAAACTGATGAGGAATTACTGTTTTATTAGAGTTGCATTTAGGGTTGTTTCCAAGTATAAAGATATATTTTTCTATAATTGCAACTTTAACTCTCATATATAAGATGAAATACTATTGGTTTGGGCAACGCCAAACGTAATTACATTGGCGAATTGGGTCAACAAATTTATGCATATTATTTATTTCTCGTTCTTTAGTTTTTTGTATTGTAATATGTTTTTGCAAGTTTTTCTACTATCGTGCTTTCATGGTCCGGTAACTGGGGAGATCGATGTACCTTTGGACCATGACATGGCTATTTTCTAGGCAGAAAGGGCTAGCAACGCCGAAATTTATACCACATGGCAGCACAAGGCAAGATTATGCCTTTGATGAGATGTTCCTTACGAAGGGTCAAGTTTGATTTTATGCATTAAAAAAAATAATAAAAAAACATGCAACTTTCTTAATCCAAGTCTTTTTCCCCTTCAGAATAATATTTATTGTTGATCTGTTTTTAAATGGGTAATTCATATCTTTTAATTATAGTATCTTTGATGTTATTCTGGTGAATTGATCAAGAAACAGATCGGATTTGCTTGTGCTCGATTCACGTGGCTAAATATAATTTTGAAGGATAATTTTTTAACACCTAATACTATTTAACTTTTTTAGGGACTTTTATTTACCTTCTTCGACGTTGGCTATCTTTTTCAATTACAGTGTAACAAGTTATTTAGAAATCGATAAAACTCGAATTACCAGAAAAAGAAGTGGAAATTCGTAAAATTTCAAAACGAGTTATTTGTGCGCAAATCAAGCATTTTCTAGGTGTTGTAACACTTTTGTTGTAGGATTCTATCAGTTAATTGTTACAATTTGCCTTGCTTTATTCACTATATATAATTTTCCAAACCTTGTACGCTTAATACTTACCTGATTTAAAATTAATAATATTGAACACCCTTCAACACATTGCTGACTTTTCCAGTACTTGCTTTGTTTGTTGATTTAAAATTAATAATATCAAAATATATTTATTATCATTTTAGATATAAAAATAGAGCTATAGATGATTATAAAAATGACTTTCGCAAGGATTTGGATAGTAGACTTTGATATTTAGATTATAATGTTCAACCATGTTATATTCTTTATTTTCTAATTGATCTGGATTGTTTTCTTCCTCTGTGAATCAACTAGTGTGAAACACGTGAAATGCACGGAATGTTTTGAGAATGTATTTTTTTTTTTTTTTCATATGATTAGTTCGAGATTTCATTACATGTTTTTCCTATGGTAAATATTTGTCTTTTTCCACTAATTATGGAATTTAAGTTTTTAAAACTGGATACTTACACTCTAATTTTCTTTTGAATTCGTTGAATATAAAAAGAACTTATTTGAATAGAACTAGTTACAAAGTCTTTTAAACCTTACCTTCTAATATTGAAAATGAATGCAATTAGTCAGCAAATATGATATGGAAAACCTTATTCGTAAATAATATACATAAAGACCGTATGACGATCAGGGAATAGCAAGAGATTTATTGCAGAGTTCGTATTCATATTCTTTGATTAAAAAAAAAAAGGAAAAAGAAAAAAGTACTCACTATTTTAAACAGATGTATAATACACAAAAAGACCGTGAGTCGACCAGGAACTTGGTACGCTAAGAAAGCCGGAACAAAAAGCTCCATCTTGCGGCGGGTTGATTATGTTGTGCACAAATCCCTTGGGCAAGTAGCAACAAAAAGTCCTGAATAAGATCGATTGCAACAAAAGCGGCAGATTTGGAAGGGAAATATCCATATGCACTGAATATTCATGGAATGGAAGCACTTTTTAAGGAACCACGCAGACACAAATACAAGTATTACCGCGCACGCAAGTCTGTAAGAACTTTTTTGACGACAATTGATATAAACTGCAGTGGAAATTTTTATTCGAAAAATTTGGCTTTGACATACAGCCATAACTAGAAAAGGGAAAACTTAATCATGGTGGTCACAAAAATGTAGGCTGAACTCCTCTATAGTGCTATGCTCCGTACCCCTCCGTATTAAAATCTCAACCGTACATTTGCACAAGAAAACATCAAATGGATAGATGAAAAATACATACAGGGCCTCATTTTGGTGATTTTCTTTCTACATTTCGTTCGGGCTATTTGGAACCCTGTATAGTAAACACGGCAAGAGAATAAATAAGCCATGGAGGATAATGGAGAACAGTATTACGGAGGAAAGCTCAACCAAAAATGTGCTCTATCTTGCGACAGCATTCAACACACATTCACACACACAAGAAGAAATAAGGGAATTTCTATGGTAGCCAAACTGCTCGAAAATTTATGCTATTTTTTTTCTTCCCATCTTGTTAAGGGATTGGTCGATTGAAAACCACTCCCGTATGAATGAAGATAAAGAATGTGACATCTACAATGAGAATAGACCATCACTCACTAATGTTACAAAGTTGAAGGTAAGAATTATTGAACATTACAAATTTAGACCAGTATGATTTATATTTAGAGATAGCTAAATCCAACCATGGCTTGTAGTTTCCATTATAGTGAACAACAGCTGCATTATCTATTTCCGTTAGGTTAAGGGCAGGATCATAACCGAGTCCAAGCACATGCCAGCTCCGGTCCAATGGATATGTCAAGTTGTAGAATGTTATAAGCCCGGGTGGCAATGTCCCAAGTTTCCAAAGAGTTCTATCCTCGTTCTGCAAAACAAAACACAAACAAGTTAAAAACTAGGAGTGATATTGCATCCATAAATCATGGCTAACAATTAGCAACCAGGAGAAAACTACTGCTGAAATGCTCCAGCTATTAGATAATAAGGTAACAACAGTCTATTACCCTTTATAAGTATGACAATGAGTAGAAGTTCTCTAGTAAGCACTACAGGTTACGAAAGGATATCAATAAACCACAACCCTAGACCGGAAGAGGAAAAGAAAAGAAAAAACAAAATCTATTATTGGTCACGTTATGTTCATGAACAAGACAGACTTAGAAACTTGATATACGATGAGCAGGTAGGTAAGTCTTTAAGTTCAAATATATTTGTATCAGATTCAGATAGTTGAGCTACTAGAGTTTAACGTAGATTTTCGAATGACTTATATATGATAGCGTTTTAAAAACCTAGGTTTTATACAACTCAAATCACTCTTTGGATTCATTGGCATCACATCAATGCCTTAATAATCAATCTGAGATCTCTTTGTTAGTTTCAAATTTCTAAATCCAAAAGTAACATGAAAAATGTAGAAAGAAGGAAATTCAAGCTCCCTTTTGCCCTTCGGAAACATCAACATTATCAAACACCAGAAATTTTAGTCCATTCACAATTCAAATAATCTGGAAGAAAATTAATACAATTCCTGTAACTAAATCTTAAAAAAGAATTGTGTCTATAACCAAAAATGCAAGGGATATATGACAGTCATATCAATTTATTTTTCTTTTAACTGGTTAGCAGGACAATATTGACCTCAAATTTATTATAAATGAACTCAATGACTATAATAGTGCCGCCTATCCTAAGACAGTCATGCACCCATATAAGATAGCAAGCACTTGTGCAAATGTGTGCGAGAGAGGCAGGGAGATAGAGGGTCAGTTTGTGTTGTGCTGTGTGAGAGATAGAGAGTGCAAAAGAGAATATGATTCCATACCATTTCTTGCCAATGATGATATATTCCCGTAATGTCTCGCTTCCTCCACTCCTTCAAATCAAACATGTTCATGCCAAAAGCCCAGCCACAAGAATTTGGGTCAAAATTCTCAGAGATCTTCGGATTAGAAAAGTTCAAATACTTGTCAAATCTATGAAAGCTCTCCTTACAGGTCTCCACAGCACCAATCACCATCCCTTGCAAATTTACCGACCAAAGAGGTGTCAAATCCTTCTGAACTACAATATCATCATCCAGAAATAGGATCTTATCCACCTTTGGATAAACTTCAGGAAGGTAAAACCTGAGGTGATTAAGCATGGACAAATATTTCGGGTTCCGATACTTTAAGTTGTCTGTGCCCGCAGATAGAGAAGAAGCCTGATTAGCCTTGAAGTAATATTCCTTCATTCGGGCAGATTCAAGTTGGCGAAGTACAGGACAATAAGAAGAATTTAGCCATGTGAAATCATCCACATTTTCAACTTGGACCGTCGCACTTTCAGGAGGATTGACAAGAAACCACATCTTCATAGCCGCAAAATTCAGCTTGTCGGTTACTATGTGGAAAACATGCTTTTCCGGTTCCTTAGCATGCAAAGCCGTTGAATTTACAACAACCGATGTTGCAAGCACGTTATCAGAAAAGATGGCGTAATGGTACAGGGAAGTATCTTCAAGTTTGTCTTTGTTGGGAAACGCTTTGTTTTCATAACCCTTAAGGTAATAGTCTGTTGTGAGTTGAAGAGGAAGGCAATGCAAAGGCCTAGGAAGTACTTTTGCGGCTAGCTGAATTAAGAAAGCACTCTTCTTTCTCAACAAATTTACGTTCGTTTCAGTAGACTGAAGCATGGCCCTCAACTTCCTTGCTACTACAAGACAATCATACAATTGGTCCTTGGCTGTAGACAACATGTGACCCATAGCTTTTGCTCGATCAAGAGCACTGGAATGGGAATAGAGAGAAATTGCACATTAGAACACAGATCCAACATGCATAATATAGAGCTCGTATTTTTTGCAGTTTATACATGAGACAGCACAGTTGCATTTGGTTATGTTTTAAAATCTTCTTTCTGGTATGAAAACAGACCATTCAAGGAACGCGTTTGGCAGATTGGTTCCGAAAACACTTCCTAGAAAATCACCAAGAGAAGCTACAGTTTGAGAAATCCTGCACAATGGTGTTCTCATTGCTTCCAATATTTTTTAGGTACAATAACCAAAATAACATAAAACATAATTTCGATTTGGCACCACAACTAGTTGAAATGAGAAGAAAACATACTGGAATCTTGACCACCAACAAACAGTTCATGTTACCCCGTGGAAGTATTTTCAAAGTGGTGTTGTATTAAACTCAGATAAGGTTACTTAATTATTCGGCTTGCCTAACACAGAATTGGTCAAATAATAAAATTTACTCACAAGCACCTATCGAATTTGAGAAAAGAGGTTATCAGTACAAAGTACCAAAAGTACACTTACCTTTGAGAAGTTTAGAAGCAGAAAAAAGAAAAAGAAAAGAAAAAAAGAACCAAAACATAGACGACCAAGTATAAGCATACAATCAAACAAGACTGTGTAAACCAAAGTAGGAAGATAGCAAACCTAGGCTGCAGCTCAGCATCAGAAGTTGCTTCTCCAATTGCAAGTTGACTTTCTCTAGAATGCTTCAAAAGGGAATCATATAGAACAATTTCATTTTTAGCTTTGGCAATATTAGCATAAACTTTGGCCATGATGATCTGATCAAGCATAAGCTTCAAAGTTGAATCAGAGTTCGGATTTGCATATTCTATTCTCCAAATTCCATATCTTTCCTTAACAGAGGTGTCAAACTCGTTAGTCCTTTCGATAGCAGCTTCTTCCATCTCTCTATCAGCATCTCTGTCTTGTCGAATAAGCTCTGAAGCACGAAGAGCTCTTCTTTGCTCCCGTAAAATCTGAAGTATGACAAGAATGGCATGTAAAACCAAGCTAATAAAAACATTGAGAATGTAAGTGATCAAAAGGATTTGAATATTCACCCGGCGCTTGAGCTTTATCGGATTTGTAATAGATGTTTGTAGCCCCGTTACTTTTCCTCCAGAATGATGCTCATCAGTAAAATGCGCAGCATCATCATCAGAATCGCCTTGAAATGGATCTTGGCGCGTCTAAGGGTGCATAACATGTATAAAATTTATAATCAAAGATATACTATATAAATTTTCGGTATAATTTAGTAATATCAGAATGCTATATCAAATATTCAACATGTAATTGTATAATTTCTGTAATCTATAGAATATTTAACCTTGAATTAACTATGAGTACAAATCTTTCAATACCTTCCAAAAAGAAAAGTTCAAACAGTTCAAACATATCAGTTTTTTTTAAGAGAATCTCAAGCTTAAGATGGATGGAAGTACCTCGGAAATATTTACGGGTTCATGGCTTCCAACAATGGGATTTGTCCACACCCAGGATTGTGACAAGTCCCTAGACTTCACTTTCCTAATTTTAATATCACCATAAGCATCTATGTATGTTACAATAATGTCAATATCCTGCTAAAAAGGGGAAAATAAGACTCATTATACAAACTTCTGCAATAAACAGGATAGCGGCGTGGTCACTAATTACCTTTCCATCTAATGAATTGCCACCTGAATCCTTTGTAATATGACTCTGTGCCTGGAAAACCATCAATCGAGAACATGTGAATAACTTCAAAATATGTCTCACACAATTTATTATCATTTGTTACATTTATCAATGCATGTTCACTGGCAACATCATTCTTTCCTCTATTCCCAAGTTCCAACCAAGCGGAGTTGTGGAGACTTGTTTTCTTTTAATATTTCATTGCTATGGTACGACTTCAACCCTTGCCCTCTCATTTGTAAGTACCAAGGCAATCCCAATTTCCAAATGCTCAATGAGCAAGCTGACAGGGGGTGAAGGATTGTTAAAATGGAAAAAGCTGCCCAAATGGCATTTGCTTGGAGGGCACCAGCAAGCTCAGAAAGTGAGGATACAATCCTTTCAGAAAACAGATACAAAAGAAAATAAAAAAAACCCCGAGCATCTGCCACATGCACTAAGATGTACCATTGGATTTCTACAGTGCAATTTTAGTTGATTTTTATATAACCTAAGCATATAAAAATTTCCTATCACCTGTCATCTTCCCATTTTATTTGATCTTTTTGAAAGACTCATATCAATTGTCATCTGACCAACTGTGTTATGAATCTTTTTTTCTTGTAAATCGGGCTTGGAAATAAAATACTTTAAAAACATTGCAGTCTACCAGTTTCCTTTTATTACAACCCAGACACCACCATTATACACACACACACACACACACACATATATATTTCATTTTGATGAATGAAACACCAGAATTATTTAGTTCATTAATTACATATCTCAATCCAAGAGAAAGGATCCAATTACAGAAGTAGGTTATAAAATCACCATGAGCAGCAAAAAATCACTGACATGGCAAATAGGCATATCATATTTCAGAAGCTGGGAATGACAATTTGGCAATTCATGGGTTTAACTTTCCAAGTAACACAGCATGAAGTGCATTAATACAACGTTACATGTACCTCAACAAGTTATTAGTGAAGATAGTACCAACAGATAAAAATCAAGGAATAATAAAAATACGAAAACAAAGAACCAGAGGATCCACAGTTTACTACAGCCAGCATGAATCTATTTTAGCCTTTCAATAGTAAGAAATGCATTGGAGAAGATTAAATTTTGCAAACAATATCGATTTATAAGCATAACAATAGGAAAAGTTTGAGAGATTAACCTTTCTGCCAACACATTGAGGGCAGTCACTCAGCGACCAATGTGCTTTAAAACTCCCCCTCCTGGAAGAGGTTCAATAAACTTTTACGAGGAAGCAACGAGAACAAAACACAAAAGGATATACAACTAACTGCCTAGAAAATAAATATTTACACAAATAATTTCACAAAACATTATTAATATTGTTACAGGTAGATATTCTAATGAATGATCTTACACTTTTCCAGTATAAGGCAAGTTGCCATCAGCAATGGCAATATGGATAATGACCTGCACGGGTTAAAGTGAAACCAAAACCATATTAGAAACAACATACGTATAGCATCTGTGACAAAAACATTGATGTGTAAAGGAAACCTATAGCCAATAGTAACCATTGTGAGCCATGTACCTTCTATAAAAGGACCTATTATAGGAAGGAAAGTAACTCCTTACTAACCGCAGACTAGATCCGTATATAAGCAATGTGGAACAATTAACAAGTTCATATAGTAACAAATAACAATGGAACAGCTATAAAGTTGCCAAGCACTTCATGAAAAAGAAACCTTTCATTTTTGGCTGAAGAAAGCACATAGGGCAAGCAGTTGCAAGTTCAAGCCATAGGAAAATGAACTTGCTTCTGATAGTCATTTTCTTTCAGCAACAGTGAAAATAAATACGATAACATAAGTTTTATTAACACCAAATCAGAAATCTGTCATTCATGTGGTAATGTATTATTTTTCAATTTCATTTACCATATTAACAATTGTAAAAAATACTCACAATCACGTAGGAAAATGTACGAATACCAATGTGGTTAGCCCATGTTCATTGATCCTATTTTTAAGGGCATTGCCATAAGAATCCCTATTTTCAACCCCTCAAATTTAATCCCAATCCCTCAAATTTTAAAGTAGAGACTAGGAAATGGAAAATAGCCAAAACCAGATTCCTTGAACTTAAAAATAAGAAATGGATTATCAATAGTCCCCTCATTTGAGGGAGTTGGTAGCAAACCTTCTAATTTTAGAGGATTCAATAGCGTTTGGATACACTAGTGAAAGGGTTAGCTTGGATTTAATCCCTAAATTTAGGGTAATAACTCATTTAGGGACACTGATAGAGTGCCCTAAGGAAGATATCAATATCCAAGGTGAAACACGTTCCCACAGTTACTGTACATGATTTTATATACATATATCATTGCTCTTAATAATTATTAATTTAAGTTAATCTGTTTGAATAGTTATTTTAAGCTTAGTTTGGGAGTAATACAGCTTTTCAAAATCCTCTTTTCAAAAATGTTTTTTAAAGTTAATTCTAAAAGCCGGTATAACCCCAGTGTTCAATAAATATATATTATAAAATTTGCTTCGATAGCTAGTGTGATGTTTGGTAAAATGATTTTACTTATTTTAAAAAGACAAAAGTAAGTACTTATGGGAAATAAACAAATAAAATTGAGTTCATTTTAATAATTAATGATGGGAAAAAAAAGAAATAAGTTTTGAAAGTATCTAAAAGCACCCTTGGAAAAGCAAAAGCAGATCAAAGTCAACCAAATATTAGGCTACAAGCTCCAAGAAAAGAAAATAAGAAGCACATAGCAAACAGCAACACCAAACTGACCTAAGATCATTCATACCAGTCTTTTTCATTTACTTTCTTGATCTTATTTCCTGAAAGTCATTCCTCTTCCAAAACAGAAATGGATCATATTCAAACTTTCTATGTGATTAAATTATTAACATATAAATTTTAACAAATTTTAAAAAAATATTTCTCCAATATAATGGTATTTTTTTTTTTTTTGGAGGGAAAAATAACATTTTCTAATGGAGAAAGGGTGACCAGTTATTTCTAATCCAACAAAGTCACTATAACAATTTCAAGAAAGTTTTCTGGAACAGAAAGCTGATGGCATTCACATTAGCGATTCCAAAGAGTAAATTTCTCCCATTTGATTTCTCATTTGAGAAATAAAAGATAGAAATGTCCCGCAAGTCTTTCTATTTTTCTGAGTTTTTAGAAAACTTTCCGGAAATGCTACAATAGATTTCTCAAAACAGAAATTAACAATTCACAGGTTCCCTATTAAAAAAATAATTTTTTTTCCAGCAAATTTTTAAAATATTGGTCAAGATTAAGTAAAATAATTTTTTATATTTTATTATAACATATATAACTACCCTAGTAATTTTTAACAAATTTTTTAGAAATACTAAGTGTGCATAATTTCTAAAATATGGATTTTCAGCACGAGAAATAGGCTCCTATAAAGTGAGTTGTAAAAATCAAATGAGAAAGACTTGTGTGAATGCTCTAAACTCATTGATAAGGCACATCAAAATCACTACTCATAATTATTGTGATAAAAGAGAATTATTAATAAATAAATAGCTAATCTAATGTTGCATCGATGAGAGTATAACAAATTGGGATAAAGGGGAGGTGGAAAAACATATACCAGAAACAAGAATAGAGTTGGTAGAGATCCGGATATAGAAAGCCTTCTCCGACGAGATTTCATCTCTAAAATATAGATACAATTAGCTTAGCTCTGCTCCTCAATAGATATGTTCACGCCGGTGAGGGTTGCACATGAAAACAGAGATACGAAGGGGACGTTTGTATTTTTTCAAATAAATATAAATATTAGTTTATGTACTAGTCCGTTAATTATTAGGAAAATAAAGTTCTTAATAGAGTATCAAAATAAGGGTAGACTATGATTTACGTCCTCGATTTTATTTTTTGTCATTTAAATTTTCTAGTTTCACTTTTTCTTGTTGATGTGAACAAATACTATAACTGAAGCTAACACTGTCGGTTAACACATAGCTAAGTAGATATTTGATAAGGAAAATTTGCATCTCTTAAGTAAGAAAATTCTACCTTTTTAAAATTTGCAGCAGAAATTCGATTCAAAAAAAATTATAATGTTGGAAACCTCACAAAAATAAATAAAATAATTAAGTTTTGGTTATTTTTCTATAATGAAAGTATTATTTATATGTCATTAAAAATATTTTACTCAAAAATATATGACCATTTTTATTATTATTATTATTATTATTATTATTATTATTATTATTATTATTATTATTATTATATATATATATATTACCAACATTATTGTAGATTCATGTAGTATATATTTAATTAATAATAATATCGGCGTTTCTCATTTTTCTTGTATTTTTAAAGGTTGGTTTCATGTTTTCATTTTCCAAGATAATTCCAACTTCCGTTTTTTATTTCCTCAACTTTGGGTTAACATGAAAAAAAAATGAAGACTTTTTAAATAATTTAAAGTTAATTTTTTCAAAAATAAATATATATTTTATGCCAATTATTGATAATCAAAAATTTAAAAAAGATATAATTGTTAATATTAGCTAAAAATATGATTATAAAATTATATAAATATTATATAAATAAATTTATAATTCATATGCTCATATATTTGTATAGAAAGTATATTTTCATATAAAGAACTTAAAAAAAGAGTAATACTTAAATAAGTTTTAGAATATTTATAATATAAATTGGTGCATAAGAAAATATATACAAGTGGTAGGATCATGATTAATTTCATATGCAATTATTATTATTATTATGTGACTTTGTACTTAGGCATATTTGTAACTAAAATATAAGCATTTATAGTAAACAAAAATACAATTCAAGATTGTTTGTTTCTAAAAAAAATAATTTTTTTGTAGAAAAATGAAGGATATCTTTTAAAAAGTAGATTTATTTGAATTTTGATCATTTTTCCAATATAGCATTTTTGCAATTTATCATATGCACATTTCGCAAAGTAATAGTTATTTATATTCAATAAATATATACCATCTTAATGATTCATACTCGGCTCTTTTAGAATTAAAGCCCAATCTGTGAAAATATACAGTGATCTGAATTTGAATAGCTACTTAATAAATTGACCGAGTCTGAACAAAAAAAATTGTGTCGATATGGTGTCAAAATAACTGTTTTAATTCACATTATAAAGTCACTTAAAAAATAACTGTATTTCCAGATTTAATAAAAGATATTATAATAAAATGTTACTTCTATACTGAATTTGAAAGTGATTAATGACATCTTTAATATATGTGTCACATCCTAGACACTTGTTTACAGGTAGAGTAGCGATAATTAGTGGATACCAATCGAACGATTCTCACTCCTATTTATGTAAATTAATTAAGAGAATAAAATGTGTGTTTCTCCTAAGAGCATTAGACATGTCCTTCTTAATTAATTCCTCTATGCTATTTTCTAAAAATTTATTTCTACTACGGATACTCACATTTTAGATACCGGTGTTTTCATAAAACTTATAAAAAATTATTAAAATAATTATATACCATATAATAAAATACAATAATACTTATTTTCGAATCTCAATCTGAATTTTATAATTTTTGTCAAAAAATATTATTTTCATAAAGAAAGCGCAAATAATAGGTTTTCTTATTGAAATCTATTGTTATATTTTTGGAAGCTTTTTAAAAATTAGAAAAAAAAAAATAGAATCTCAACTTTGAAAGAATATCTAATCATTTGACTTCCAATACTGTAGCAAGCTAGTCGAGAATTTGGAAGAAAACATCCTGCGGCCATTACTCAAAGACCAGTTTGAGGTTCTCCCCCTAAGCATATATACATATACTCGGGTTCAGTCTGGTGGTACGTGGATCGTATGTATTATATTTTTTTGTATTATATTAATCTTAATTATTATATTATATAAAAGTATTTTGGATATTTTTTATATATAAAATCTTGTATTTTTTCTTTCTTTTTTCAATTATTTATGATTTTATTAAAGATTGGATTTGGTAAGATATATACTACGATAATATTTTTACAAAAAATTATTATCTATTTAGGTTAATTTTAGGTGTAAGAAAATCTTATTATGATAATATTTAAAAATGAAGGTTGATTTGGGGTAATATTAAAAAATTTATGGAGAATCTCACATTTGTAGTAATCAATTTATAAGAATATTTATTTTTTAAAAATATTTTGATACTTAAATATATTTTAATAATTTCTATAATGATAAGCTATAGCATAGTTATGCAGATATATATGTTAATAGCACGAGTTTCTGTGATGGTAATAGCAAGACAGGATTCAATGAAATTGGCCACGTAGAAGAAGAAGAGTGCGTAGTTTTGCTACACTTATGATGTTTTCTCATTAATTTCCAATTGAGCATTTCTTATTTGTTGAGGTCTACATAGATCATATTATAGTGAAGGATTAAAGATTGAGGTGTACATATTGTTGGTTAAATTTGCTTTTTATTTGTGATGATGAACCAATGATTTTATGATTTGAGGTAGTTAATGTTGGTTTCCGCCGTTTGTTAAATCATAAAGTTTTCATAAATAAATATATTATAGAAAATTAGAATTGAAAGTTTAATAGAGAAAGTAAATAAGGTGTACCATACATATGAAAAAAGTAAGTATTAATTTGTCGCCCAAAGTTGATACTAGAAAATCTCTATTTCACTGAATCTGGAATTGCAAATAATAAAACATATTCGGATGTAATTCCGGATGAGTACATGGTTTCATCATATCCCTTTAAATCCTATTTGCCCTCCACATTTGCTTATGACCTTAAATAGATAAAGAATTCCCAAAGTATAACCCTTCGATCTCATACTCGGAAGGAAGCCGCTATCCGAATATTTATCAAACTTTTTGCGGTATTTATATCTCTATAGACTCTCCAATATGAATACACAAAAATTGTAGAGATTATTTTGTATGTGTGTGTGTTTTATGGAAAAGTATACCATGAAAAAAATATAGTAAAATTAAGGTGATCAATCCTTTTTTATAGACAATGTGGTGTCTTATCGGGAAAGTGTGCAATCTTTTTTAAGTGTTACAATCTTTCTAAGTTGCAACATTTTCAATCCATAAGGGTGTGACTTTTCATTAAAAGTTGTACTATTTAACAATTATAACCTTTCATTCAAAATATACATTTTTAAATAAAATTCCAACAATCTCCCACATAAATGAAATGGTTGAAAATGCAATGTGAATTCTATTGCATTCGAGAGTACCACAGAAGCTTGTTGCATCGGAACAGGTAACTTTTGGCTTTGAACCTTTCGTAGTGAAGTACTATTGGATTTGTCAACCGGTGGACACAATGCCTTGAATCGTTCGATATTTTTGTATACCAAGACAATAATACTCATACAACGTATTTTTTATACCGCTAATAAGCCCTTTTATTGTGTCTATTTTGGCACTGGACATTCCTTGGTAGTTTATTCAAGTACTCCAAAGAACAAGCCCTAATATCATTCTCAACAAAATAGCCACACTTAAACTTGATATAGGTAATCTCTTATTAAGAGTATTCTCGTATACCCCACTCATAAAGACAAGATATACGATCGTTAAAATCAAAGGTTATCATTAACGAAGTCACTCATTCATCCTAAGAATGGGTAGGAAATTAATTTCCCGAGTGATTGTGGATGATCTTCCTTCACAATTCGGTTGTCCTGTTGAACTTAGTGCCATTTGACCTCTAGTACGACTAGGTTGGATTGCCATCATGTGGGTTTGATCATTTAGCGGGCTCAATCCTATTCCCCTTGATGATTCACATCTAATCCACATATAAGGCCTTAACATTGGATCCCCGAATGTTATCCTTTTCATAGTACAATATCAAAGGTCATTAGTGTTCTTGAGGAATTTTTTAACATGTTTCTCACTATTCATGATATTGTGTTATACATCTCATTAGACGGCAATTAAGTCGTATCCATACTTTAATCCTCACTAAATTGTGCTAATCTCTATTACTCATATATAATATAGACTTTTGTCAAATCGCAACTCTAGCCGATATATGATTGTGCTATTACATAGGTTTTGGTTTAGCCTTGCTAACATCCAAACCTATTAGTGAGCCACATTGTTAATATCACTTTAAGATGCTATCACAGTCTTGTCCAGTCCTATAAACTCCGACTTCATACTAGACATTGCTAACTTATTTTTGAGATTCCAATAAAGTTTTGCATATGCATATGTAAGATATATTCATTCTTAACACATTGCTCAAGAAGTGCCAAACTCTTCCATAATGATATTACTGATCATTTATTTTATACATAGTTTCTTTACTGAGCATGTACTTTGTGGACTTTAACTAATGATCAATTTACTAAGTCCCAATATGCGCATTTTATCTACACCGAGAATCATTTAGTTTGAATTTTCATCCAAATATAATTCTAGTACATGCCATTTTTCTTACCAGTATTTCATATACTAACTGGTTATGATACACATTTGTACTGATTTCAAAGTATCAGAAAAAATATTTCGTCTAGATTTTAAATCCTTATCTAAATGATATTGTGCAAGACTCTTCTTACACATCAAAACTAAATCCATATTGTTGAAAAGGTTTCACTTGCATTCTTATAGAATCAAGTTGTGTATCGTTGTCTCAATTTTATTATAAGGCTTATGACTTAAAATCGTATCACAATGTCTACACATTGGATGTGGACACTTTTAAAAAGTATATTCACAATATACCGGTATAGACTGTTATCAAGATGTATGCCAATATTACAATATCCAACTCAAATAGTATCTTTTGCATATATATAATGCTATATTTTCCAAATTGTTCTAGTTATTATAATTCTAGACATTCCAT
This sequence comes from Embelia ribes, assembly GCA_001753735.1. Classification (NCBI taxonomy): domain Eukaryota; kingdom Viridiplantae; phylum Streptophyta; class Magnoliopsida; order Ericales; family Primulaceae; genus Embelia; species Embelia ribes. The sequence goes on from MKEJ01038944.1 coordinate 21,232, forward strand.
TAGGAACCCCCCTACATGGAAATATATTACTCTTTGTATGTTCACATTGCTAACTCATGCAATGGTAATAAGTTTCCATCCTTCTTACCACTATATAATGGCCAATCTAAAATATTGGAAAAATCACTACTATATTCATGGGTATTGACTTATCCATTTTTTTGGATATTCTTCTTGGAGACTCGTATTTTCCGATTAGACCGGAATTGATCAGTTATACCAATGCAAGAACATTTCACTAGTCTTGAATTTAGTATAGATACGTATAGATACTGGGATGCACAGCACAATTATGTAAGCCACAACTAGATATAGTTGCATCCTTCGTCAATTACTAGTAACATACATAACATATATGAAATAGTACTGATATACATGATACCCACCCTCCCCCACATTCTCAAGTAGTACTTTGAGATTTATTCGAAGTCAAGTTGACTGTTGGATGTGACCAACAAATCTCAAACTACCATCGTAGGGAGAGCAATCGTGACAGCGGTACCATTGACATTTTCAGCACTTTGATTTGCCATTTCTTAAATGCAACTAACACCACAATTAGATTGCGGTATTCCATAATTATAAATTCTGACTTATTCATAACCTCACCGGAAACAAGTTCAAAATTATATGATAGGAGAAAATTATCTAACAAAGAATTATTAAAATAATATACAATAATTTCCTTAGGACTATAAACCGTCGCTGTCCAACAAAGAACAATTATATATTAATGTTTTCCTTTAGAATTTTGGATCAACGATGCAACCAAATTAAAAATTTTCCTTGATTGAATTGCAACTTTTCTATTAATAATGGTTTCACGAACAAAAGGACAAGAAAACTAAAACCAAATATTAAAATTTTAAGTTTTTTGTCCTACTGGATGCCAGATAGCAATTAAAAGGGGAAGAAAATTTTTCCACTAAGTTTCAAACAAAATTTCAGTTTCAATATAAAGTGTTAGGATTATACTAAGAAATATGCTTATTTTGAATTATAGATATGCTTAATGAGAATATGTATGAGCAATATTTACTTAACATTATGTTTTAATGAATAAATATGTATTTCATATTCTATATTGTAGATGATCTAGTGTATGGAGCACGGCTTATGCAAAAAATATTAGATTATTGGTTCTTATAGAATAGAAGTTTTATATTGTTAACATTCAACATATATTTACAATTTTAGATGAAAAGGGATACACCATCGATAAATTGCAGCACATAGTTTTAGTAGGTCTGTGTTGACTACAAAAAACGATACAGTTCTAACTCCTTATACTAGTATACTTTATGTGTATTAAACAAGTCTGTGTTGAGATAATTATTTTAGTACTGATTATATGAGAAATTAATGCCTGGTGGTTATGGAAATTATTTATGCTCTTAATCCTTAAATTATTATTTAGACATACGTGGATAATGTTTGTTATTTTCATTCATAGAAGAGTGAGATTTATTATGAATCAATAAAATTGGTGAGTTGAATGATAACATTTTTCATACAGTTTTTATTAATAATTGATGGAATGCACGTCTGTGAATAGGGATTAATGATACCCCCTTAAGCAAGGTTATAAGTTTTGATAGTATCAAAGCTTGCATGTGGATTTTGTAATCCAATACATTAAATAAATTAAAGGGAAAGGCTCAAGCAAATTTAATTTACCAATTAAATTAGATAATAAAAAATTCTACTTAATTAGCGAATATTTGTAATCTTAATGTGAGAATTTTTAATAAACACTAATAACATGGAAACCGAATTATAAATTCATAATATGGGGATGGAGAGTTCAGTTAGAATCATATTGTAGTATTTGTGATTTATGTGGATAAGAATTATCTAAGTAGATAATATTAAATTCAAATCCAAACATGATAACTCTTCAAATATTTTGCTATTAGGTCCTTGTTGTAACCTATTTAAGCACTAATAACATGGAAACCGAATTATAAATTCATAATATGGGGATGAAGATTATGGTATTTATTGTGATTTATGTGGATAAGAATTATCTAAGTAGATAATATGGAATTCAAATCTACACAGGATAACTCTTCAAATATTTTGCTATTAGGTCCTTCTTGTAACCTATTTAAACACGTTCCATTTTCCATAGACGTAGAGAGTTCACCCTCTCTTCCAGAACAGAGAGCAAGGTGTTAAATAGGAATACAACAGAAGATTGGAGGCTGCGCAACTTCCATTCTTATTGGTGATTGGAGGCTGTGCAACTTCCATTCTTGTTGGTGTTCACGAGATTTTTATACACAGATAGTATGCATATATGCTATTACAGAATCTGTAAATATTTTATTTTTTCTGTTACACTCCAACAGTAATCGTAACCTAAATAGTAACCATCATAGGCAATCATAATCGTAACCATAACCAATCTCACAGGTATGGTAATCTTAACCGTAACCTTAAATCACAACCGCAACTATTAAGGGTAATAGCAACCATAATTGTTACTGAAAACTAAACCGTAACTGCGATTTCCAAACTAGTTTATTTGCGCCAGTGATAAAACAGTTTTGAAAACGTTTTCACTAAAAATCAGTCACTAAACCGCTTAAATAACTTACACAAAAGTTTACGTGAACTTCCCAGAAAAATTAAAATAAACTATAATAATCAAGTTTCAAGATTTTAGCAACTTCCAGAAAGTCAGAGTACCACTTTGAACTTTGATATCAAATTAAACTACGCTGCTGAAAAATTAAATGTTGTTACAAATTATAAGTGATATTCAAAAAACACCAGGATTTTTTTTTTCTTTCTTTTTAAGAATCGATTTGAGTATCCAATCAACTTTCAGTTTTTAGATAGAAACAATATTCTGGACGCCAAATGCATATTACGCCAGAAACAATAAGTAAAATAGGATTTAAGATTGATAGTATTCGCGGTGGGTTAAATCATAAAATTTTTATAAATAAATATATTCTTGAAAATTTAATAGAAAGTAAATAAGGCATAGTGTACATATAGAAAACGCAAGTATTAATTTGTCGCCCAAAGTTGATAAGGGAAAATCATCATTTCACAGAATTTGATACTGCAAATAAAAAAACATATTTGGATGTAATCCCGGACGAATTCACCGTATGCTTTTAAAATCCTATTTGACCGCTACATTTGATTTTGACCTTAAATGGATAAAGTATTCCCAAGATACAACGTTCGATCTCATACTCGGAAGGAAGTCGCTATCCGAGTATCTGTCAGATCTTTAGCAGTATTGGTACCTCTAAAAACTCTAACATGAATGCATAAAATTTGTAGAGAATTATTTTTTGTGTTTCATGGAAAAATATGCCATGAAAAAAATATAGTAAAATTGGGGTGACCAATCATTTTTTATAAATAAGTGGTGTCTTATCGTGAAATTGTGCAATCTTTTGTAAGTGTTGCAATCTTTCCAAAGTTGTAACCTTTTCCATTGATAAGTGTGTGAATTTTCATGAAAAGTTATATCATTTAACAATTACAGTAATTCATTCTAAATATAAATTTTCAAATAAATTCTGACAGTCAAAAGAATTTCGATCTAGCGTAAAATCTAAATCTCAATTTTTATGAGAACAGAAAATCTTGATTTTCACCCCTAGCTTTTACAAATCTTTGTTTCCTAATTAATTTAGCTACTTCTTAGCTAACTATGTTAGAATCTTACTATTAACTTGTGTAGTTATTAAGTAAAAGAGAGGAACCAAGAAGTGAAGAGAAACAGATGGGAACTTAATTCAATCCAGAGCCTGAAAATAGTCTGCAAATTCTTTTTCGGCTTTAAGTTATTGCGGTGGAAACACACGTACACGGAGCGAGGCCGATAATTAGCAATAATAGAATCGGTTAACATAGACATTTTATCAAAACGAAACGGTTCCAACTCAACCAAATATCCCACAAAATGAAAAGCGGGTTTAACCAAGCTACAAAACATGATGAATTGAAATATAAGTTACCCCAAGAGCAAAAGGCAAAAACGAGACGACATTACTGCAACGACGTCAATGATGTAAATATATTCACAATTACAATGGAACGCGGTGGGAAAATGTCATTTATTAATGTTATTATGTTTGGAAGCAACTGTAGTATCACGAAGCAGGAAGTCGATATATGACAAAAACGAATGCTTACATACAATCAAACACAAGCCCGACGGTAACCGTATCTAATTACACCCCAATTTCTAATGGCTAATTTCTTCATTTTACGGAACAATCCACTTTATTATTCTCATGATGTCTACAAAAATTTATGGGGAAAAAAAACTATATATATAGTACTAAAATGGTAAGAGAACCCTCTCAACAAATGTGGTAAATCCCCACTTGAGGGTGTTGATTTGCCGAACATCAGTTGCACCTAGGGTGAGACCTCGGTTGTATAGCCGGAGGGTGGTGACCGTTCTTACTGCGAGTACGACGTGGCTTCTTCCCATACTCCGTCATGTTTTCAGTTGCCGCGTATAAAATCTCGAGAGTCACAACCACTTCTTTCATGGCGGGCCTACCTTTTTGTTCAGGTGCAAGACATTTTAGCGCAAGCTGAGCGATTTCGGATGCGGCTCTCGAGGGGTATCTCCCCTCCAACCGGGAATCCATTATCGTCTTTAATTTTCTCCTGTCGCTTAAGTAAGGTTTGATCCAGTCGACTAAGTTCTCTTTTCCACTTGCACGAGTGGGGTCCACGGCACGTAAGGCTGTCAACATCTCAACCATTACCATTCCGAACCCGTATACATCGCTCTTCACATATAAATGCCCTGTTTAAGGCAAAAAATGTTAGCTTTTTGAAAACAAGAGTTATTTTGCTATTGATTTTTGTAGAGATTAAAACAGCTGATAGTGTTTGGTAAAGGAAAAGGTGCCTAGTTTTCTGACATCTGCTTCTGCTTTCTTGTGATGCTTTTAAAAGCACGTCGGAGTTACTTTTAAAAGTTGTTCTTTCATTAATTGTAAAATGCACTAAAAATTCCCAGATACATTCCCTAAACATGTCCATTCTAGTATTTTTGCAATAAAAAGTTCACTTTAGCACAATGTTACCAAACAACGTATTAATTCTCAAAGAAACTTTTATATTTACCAAACAAGCAAACACTAGAATGACACTGGCTTTTACATTCAACTTTTCAAAGCAATTTTGAAAAAGCACGGTTACCCCAAGCTTCTTTGTTCCTCCGAATATTACAGAAAGAAACCTTAAGCTAGAGAAATTACTTATAGAACTTTTACCTGTTGAAACATATTCTGGAGCAGCATAACCGGAAGTTCCCATTACACGTGTCGTCACGTGTGACTTACTGGCCGAAGCGAATTTTGCCAAGCCAAAGTCTGAGATCTTGGCATTGTAGAACTGTAAAAGATGAAGAAAAAAGCAAGTTAAATAACTATTCTGAATCTTATATAAAATAGAAGTACTCAACTCGCGGTGTTTTCAAACTCACTCCATCGAGCAATATATTTGACGCTTTGAAATCTCGATAAATCACTTGCTTTTCTGATGTGTGCAAAAAGGTCAAGCCTCGAGCTGCATCTATAAGTATTTTAATTCGAATGTCCCACGGAAGTGACTGAACTGCCGCACCCCCTGCAATAACAAAAACCACAATTTCTAATATGAGTGCATATCATAGAAAGCAAAACTGTTTTTGCGAAAATTCCAAGGTTAGATCTGCTATTGCTTTTGCTTTTATACCAACATCACCGTTTTTAAGCGCTTGTTTGACTATAAAATGCGGCGTTTCAAAGGTGTGAAGAAAGTGGGCTGACCACACTTAAATTTTCTCATTTGTCAAGCAATAATATCAGCTGAAAAGCTAAGCACCCAAATGCTTGCTATAAGCTAAAAGCACATTTAAGCCCACGCCAAACAAGCAATAAACAATTTTGAAATTATGTTGTTAAAAAAGAAGGAAAGGAGAAACTATTCAAATCCAAATTTTAAATTGAAAGGAACAAAACTGATAGCAGAAATAAAACTAGATCAGGCCTTAGTGGCCAGTTTAGGAAAAGAAGAAACCTGAAAGAAAGCAACAGCAAACAGACTCTTAACACTTGCGAATTAACAAAAATTTTGATATGTATGCTACTCGTGTGTATGCGTGTGTGTGTGTATGTATGTATAGGTATATTGGCTCTTACTCCCGAACAGGTGGTTTTCCAAGCTTCCCTTCTGCATAAACTCGTAAACGAGTAGTAGCTCTTGGTTTTCCCAACAGTATCCCAATAGCTTTACGAGGTTAGGATGTGATAGCCTTCCCAAGAAATGGATCTCCGACTAAACATTCGTAAAAGTGGATATAGATAAGGAACCATCTCAAGATTATAATCAAAATAATTTCTCTTAAAGGGTATAGTAATTATATCAACAAGCATCTACATTATGCAGAAGTAGCATTAAAAAAGTCATTAACAAAAGCATCTTTTCCTATTCTCGAACATACCGTGACTAAGAAGTAATTGAAGGTTTCAACAGAACACATAAGTGCAGGTTTCGTATGTTTTTAAGACCCAAAAGATATGCTTTTTGAACTCAAAAAGAGGAAAAACAAAATAGTTCAGCTTTTCGTCATTTTCTTATGAGATAAATAAATTAAGACATTTGTGAAAACCCACGGCCTTGAAACGCTGTCTTCGGAATGCTACTACCAGTGCTAGACATGAGATACAACCCAAATACTACTCGAGTTGCAAGAAACTCTATTTCATAAATAACAAAGGCTTTGTTTAGTTGCAGTTTTTAAGTAAATAAATTATCTTATTTATGTAGGAAAAAAAAACTAGATGCATCCAACTTATTCAGACTAAAACAACAAATAAGCACATCTTAAAAACTGAGCAAACAAACACTATCTAAATTTTAGGTAAAAAAGCTAAAAAGATGGCATTTATAAGTTGCAACCAAACAAGGCGAAAGTTACGTTAAACAATCACTCACAATTGACTGATCTTTGCTGTTTAGTTTCAAAGTCAACTTTAAAAAAAGTTTGTAACCTTTTCCAGTGGAAGGGGTAATTGGCATCAAATGTGTAGGAAAATAGTTTACTTTTCGGCTTGTATGGTGCTCAATATTAAGGCTCGGTTTGTTATATTCACTCAAGTATCTTCATGACTTACCGTTCTAAATACGGATTTTGAGTTACACAATTTACAAGAAAGTACTTTACAAAGGAACAGGAACCAAAGTATATCTACGAACTAATTTCGATTCATAAGTTACCTGCCATTCTTCGAATCCTTGCAAGCTCTCGGAGTTCAATTTCTTTACAGCAATAACCGATCCACTACCCGTTTTCGACGTGGTTCTTTCATCGAGCCAGCCCTTGTAAACTGTCCCAAAGCCGCCTTCTCCTAAGATGGCATCTCCTCTGAAGTTTCTAGTAGAGTTTTTAAGTTCCATAAAAGTGAACACGCGAAGATTAGAGGTGGGCAAGATTTGCCCTGTTGGACACGGCTCGTCGCTTCCACTAGCTACTGAGAACCGGCTGTTTGCGGAATTGCTGCTTACATTTGAAGATGAAATGTTGCTGATTGTCTCAGATATACCCACTGTCATATCCAATTTTAACCACTTTAGTTTTATCATCAAAACTGTAATTTCAACTTATTTCCAAAAATCAGAAAGTAAAATCACAGTGCTAGTTTTGCTACAGCTTTTAAGAAAAAATAAATAAATATAAAATCCGCTTAAAACCTTCTAGCTACTTTCGCCAAGAAAGAAGGAAAGCACTTCGGTTTCCACAACCGATCATAAGCTAAAAGATTGGGCTTGAAAGCCACTATCAAACGAGCTTAGCATCTGTCAAAGCCGAAGTTGAGGACTTATATAGGGCTTATTTATTTGCAGTTTATAAGCTATACATTTTCAGTTTTTTAGCTCAAAAGTTATACAGTGTTTAGTTACTAAACTTTTTAAATTGATCTTATTGTTTGTTTTGTCTAAATAAGCTGAAAGTTTTAAGTTGAATGTATCCAATTTTTTTCTTAGTAAAAAATAATCTACAACCAAACAAACCCATGGTAATTCACAATAAATCTAACATAGATGAAACCAATCTGGATGTAACATTACAGATACATGTATGCAGTGGCAGACCTTTGTCAAATCTTTTTTTATGAAGAACATAATTGAAAAAATTATATTTTAAATAAATTTTGAAAAAAAAAAACGGAGATCCGCCCGTGATCATAAGCTTAGCCATAGTCTGCAACTAATGAGTAGATTAAAAAATTATAAAAACAAGAACATAATTTGGAAAAATAATTAGAAATTAGCAAAAGTCAGCAAACAAAATTGAACAAAATTGTAGTCAAACGGGACTTTGTGCTATTCTCCCTAACTATACCAAACTCAAACAAAGAGGAATCAATTGAAATCTAACTACCAAATGAAGAAAATCAAATAAGAAAAATCAAACATAAAACTGATCATTTATCATGTGTAAAAAGTATATTTGTGGTTATATCCTATACGTTATGGTCGTTCTAGTTTCAAGCGAGACACAATTGTTTGCATAGTTTCTATACATGATTCTTTAGCTTACACAAGAATGAATCACACAGGGAGTGTTTGGTTGCAACTTCTACGCTTAAGCTTTTCTGCTTTTTGTCTTACAAGTTAGACTACATCTGCATGCTTAGCTTTTAGGTGAAGCTTTTTAACTATTATGACCTCAATATGTTACAAGTCTTAAATTGCAACTTTTCTCATACCAAAAAAAGATTACCTTATTTGCTTTTAAGCTGCAAATAATAATAATAATAAAAAAAAAAACCAAGATTATAAATTTTAATTTCTGGGTACCTGATAAGCTAAGCTGCCCGGTGGAGCTTGGGTTTTGCTTACTTTGCTTAATGGGAGGAGAACCAAAGCAATTCCCCATCTCTCTCTCTCTCTCTCTCTCTCTCTCTCTCTAGTTCCGGAAAGGAACCAAACCTTTCCCTCCTTTTGGCGTGAAGAAGCAAGCCAACAGAAGGGAAGAAAAAATGTCAATATGCAACTATGGTCTTCTTCTCCTTCTCTTCATCTACTATTTTAAATTTCGGTTGACTAATAATACCATATTGTATTACTATTATATTCATATGGGGCTACAAATAAAATATCATATACTTCATCGATGCAATTGTTGGGAAATTACAACTTTGTAGTTAGTGTCAGTTTACCCCCACTTAATTATAAAGTTACACTTTGAACCTTAAATCATTCCCAACAGAATGTCTGAATACCCTACTTCTAAAACCTTAAATTTGGACCGGGGAGCCACGTGGCAGAGGTGCTCGGCAGCCCCAGCCAAGCGTATACGGGTTGAATCAATAGCTGAGATTAAATAAAAATTTTTTTATTTTTTTTTTGAATCCATATATTTAATTTTAGCCGTTGATTTGAAAATCAGTTGTCCAGATGCATCAGGCAGGAACTACCTAGCACCACTGCAAGCACACCCCCATCCTTTAAATTTTGCTTTCCCCCTCTTTATAGGAATACCAATTTTAAACTTTACTTATATTAGTACATTGGAGTTTGAAAGTGGAGGAGGGAGGAATCGAACCCATTACCTTCTGACTATGTATATAATACGTATTGTTAACCCCAAAATTGTTCAAATATATTTCGATGCTAACAAAAATAGATAATTAATTTTATTGGTGCTCTATCTTATGTGCTAATTATTTTTGTGGAGTATCATATTTCTTTGAAACAGTTTTGAGTGGGAAAATTAAAAGGAAACATCAACTGAAGCAGCCAACAGCCAACTGTCAGAGGCTCCACAACCGACTGACGGTCTGTCAGCCGACAGTCACAGCTTGATAGCTGATGGACGCATGTCAGATGACGAACACAAGACTAACAATTGATGGTCGTGTGATCATAAATTGAATTTGATAATTCATTGCCATCTTTCAAGAATTGCTTCCATAACTTGAGTTGTCCTTGAACACTATAAATAGAGGCATTGAGAAGATGTTCAAATCATTCAAGCAATAAGCTATCTATCTACTTCTATCTGTCTTTATTCTCCATACTTTTCTAACCTCTAAAAAGTCTTGTATTTTTCACTTTTACATATACAATTTTAGGCTATCTTGACTCTTGATAAAAATTTAAAGTTGTATCTTGAAGTTTTTAATTTCTAACTTGAGAGGTTGTCCCAAACAACAAAAGACTGGTGTTTAGGAAGCTAGCATTTGGTGAGGAATCGATCCGAAATTTTAGTGAGGAGTTGATCCGAAATTCAATTTTTTTTTATTTTGCACGTTTATCTATTTGTTTCCCTATATATAGACATGTTTCCTTTCATTTTTAATTCATTTTTTTAACACCTACCTACACTTATATCTTCTTCCATCACTCCTAATCCCTCGTAAATCATAAACCATGTCTAGAACCAAAACACCTGGTCACTATCTTAATACATCGGAACAAATCCATCTAGCATAAATTGAGTGCATGCTAGTAGGTTGTGTCCCAACCTACACAAGATGTTCCATCAGAATCCCCAGCGCAACACTTTTCCGAAAAAGAAATTGATCTGGATGACGAAAAAAAGGATGAATAAGAAGGGGATGATAATGGTGGTGATAACGACGACAATAGTGATGACGATAATAACGACGGTACTAACAATACTTTCAACTTTATTTCTCTTATACTCAAACTACGCTATCAAGTCGAATACCTTTTTTGCGAAGTTATTCCGGGTACTTGGGTTGATGCTAGATCTTTTGATAAATATAAAAGTACCCTTGTTTGGATAAATTTTTTTAAATATAAGGTTGGAATGATTTTATTAAATTGCTGGAAAATATTTGCCTTGATCTTTTGAAAAAGTTTTATGCGAACTTGACTGTCACGAAAGACTTCAATAACACACATATTATGGGTTTACGGTCACATGTTAAGGGTAAAGTTTTCAAATAAAATGCAAAGGACTTGGCAAAAAAATTTGGTTCAAAATATCATTCTCAAAATGGTTTATTTTATCGCGAAGGTGTTAAATCTTGGGAATACCTTGCTGATGCTTCCCATGTAGAGATTGGACAAAATCATTTTAAACCCAGTGTGCAAATTCCCGACACAAAATTTCTAGAAACTAGCCACCTAAACTTTCAAGAAAATTTAGTACAAATGCTTATTGTCAAAAGCATTTCTCCCCAAAATAGTGGTAAAGATAACATGTTAAACCTCATCGATTTTCTTATTTATGCCCACAAACCTTAAATGCCAATCAACATTATTTCCGTGATTTTTAATTTTATGGAAAGCTAACCAAAATACAATAAACTACCCTACGAATAGCCTTTACACGTCTTTTTCGCAACGCTATTATTGAGTTTATGGGGGAGGATATGTTGATGCCAATTGGGCAAGGTTTTTTGATAAGAATACTTAATTAGGTGCGGATAACTTAAGATACCCCAAAGAAAGAATGGAGTT